>JAYJMF010353268.1:0-10932 GCA_036873715.1 Salvia sclarea
TCCCAAAATCTTCCAATAAAAAGACAACACATATGGTAGTAATAAATTTGAAATTAATATTTATTTAAATAATAAATATAATATTCTATTCAAGTAATAAATTTATAATTAATATTCATTAAAATATAGGTTATTAATGTAGAATTAAGTAAAATAAAATTTACATAAAAAAAATAGAAAATGTGATCAAAAGCTTACATTTTAAAATGATGGGAGTACTGGATTGAAAGATTAGAATAAGAGAACTGCATTTGAGGCGAGCGGTTGTCAAGCATTGTTTATTACGAAAATAGAGTATAAGTCTTTTTAGGGAGCACTAACTTTATTAATTAAAGCAATGTTAAAATATGATTTAATGCAACAAAGTTTTTCTATATATCTTTACGTTAGAGAAGCAGAGAGTAATTTAATGTTAAAATATGATTCAATTCAAAATGGGGCATTTTCGCCCATCAATGTACCTTTTATTGGTTTGAACTTTGAAGTACCTTTAAGAGGCTTCATTAATTATTTATCGATTCACGAGAATATATAATTAACGCAAACTTAATTGTTTAATGCATAAAGTGCAATTAAGTCGACAAATAAAGCATCATTAAAGCTCTAACATTTATTTCTTTATTCGGTTGTTATTTTTCACATTTCACCAATTCCGTTCCTATATATCTAACACATACCTTTCCCCCTGTCTTCTGCAAATCTTTGCCACTTTAGTGAAGCAAAGCACATTTTTGAACTGGCCCACTTCAACCAACTTTGTGATTACACACACACATTTCTTATACTTGTTTCCCACACCATAAAGGAAAGCATCACGAAATCTTGAATTCATTTGCACTATTGTTAGCTCAAATTAAAGCTTCTCTTAACTCCATAAATGTCTAATAATCTTTGTCAATCTCCATTTGAAGCAGTGTAGTACTGTAGGACCTCCATTTCTATTCTAACTCTTATTTTCTTCTCAGTGTTATATATATACTATGATGGGCAAGGTGTTTTCTTGCACGTTTCAAAAAGTTGTAAATTTGTGATTTTTCTAAACCAATTTTTTTTTAATGTGGATAGGAAGGTGTGGTGTTAAGATATCTTTCTTGAATCTTTGTGGGCTTCTGAGAAAGATGGATTTTTGGGTTTTGTGGGTGTTGTTGGTGTGTGTGAGCTATGTGCAGGCTAGTGTGAGCATTGAAGGTAGTATTTTTATTGATGGGAAGATGCCCATTGCAAAGACAGATGATGATTTCATTTGTGCAACATTGGATTGGTGGCCACCTGAGAAGTGTGATTATGGGACTTGTAGCTGGGGCCATGCTTCTCTCCTCAACTTGGTCTCTCTCTCTCTCCCCCCCATGTTTGTTTACTGTTTTGAGTGTCAGTGTGTCTAAATGTGTTTGGGTGTATCCACTGTTGTGCATATGGGGGTTGATGTTTGGAGTTGAGATTTGGTGTATGGAAGAAATCTACTTCTGTTCTTGAAGTTCAGAATTGATGATGTTCAATTGCTTTATGTTCAATCTAGTTCTGTGTGCGTGTGCATATGTTGGGTTCATTTAGGAGTTTAGATTTGGTGTTAGGAAGAAATCTTATGTCATTTATTATAGTATAATCAAGAAGAAGGTATCAAAATTTAATATGTTTGATTAAATTTCATGGTTCTGTCGGTTTTATTTCACATTCACAACTCAAGGTTGTTTAACATTTTGTTATTTTGATGTCATGATTATTGGCAGAAATTTTCTAGCGAATGCTTATGCGGTGATAATGAACTATGAAGAAGCATTTCTTATACTATAACTTTGTTTCATGTTTTTATATGTGCAGGATCTCAAGAATCCAATCTTTCTAAATGCTGTGAAAGGTATATGTTAGATCCTTTAAAATGTGTTTTCCATCACAAAAAGCTATGAATTTCTTCATGTTTGATGAAAATGATGCATCAAAACCTGCCCTTTTGTTGCCCCGTAACCATGTAGCATTTTCACCATTGAAGATCAGATTGGGCGGCACCTTGCAAGACAAAGTCGTCTATGGAACAGAAGACGAGTCACAGCCCTGCTTTCCATTCACCAAGAACACCTCCATCATGTTCGGTTTCACCAATGGCTGCCTGCCATTGTCTAGATGGGATGAGCTGAATTCCTTCTTCAATGAATCAGGGTAACAACCTCATACGAAAAATTATTGAATCAATATCCAAACTTACAACCACATTTCATGACTTTTGCTTGATGTTAGGGCTCTTGTTGTTTTCGGATTGAATGCTCTTCATGGAAAGTCCATACAATCAGGTTCTGCTGTAGGCCCATGGGATTCTACCAATGCTGCATCTCTCATTCGTTATACCGCGAAAAAGGGCTACAAGATTTATGGCTGGGAGCTTGGTAAGAATGGTTTTCAGGTTATTAAGCAGAATGTGGTATCATCATCACTGATTCTTGTTCGATTAATTTAACAGGGAACGAACTGAGTGGAAGAGGAATTGGGGTTGGGATTTCCGCGGATCAGTATGCATCCGACACAGTCGCTCTGCACGACCTAATTGGAGAAATCTACAAGGAGGTTGATGTCAGACCAAAGATCATCGCACCCGGAGGCTTCTTCGAAGCTGGCTGGTTCCAGCAATTTCTATCTAAAACAGTAGGAAAATTGGATGTGATCACTCATCATATATACAATCTTGGCCCCGGTACTTCCCAAAGCTGAGTAATTCAATAAGATACCAATCCATGATTCCATATGTGAACAGATCTCACACTCGTTTTTATTTTTGTAGGAAGTGATGAGCACCTCATAGATAGGATTCTGGATCCATCTGTGCTCGAGAGTGGGGGCGATGTGTTCAGGAACCTCCACAACGTCGTGAGGACCTCGCCAAACTCGGCCGCCGCCTGGGTTGGGGAGGCCGGAGGGGCTTACAACAGCGGCCGCGATCGGGTTACAAACGCTTTTGTGTTTAGTTTCTGGTAATTGCAATTGCTGCATATGCAGAAATTGAGAAAACTACTCTCATTCATTGGGTGGGCTGTTTGTGGTTAAACTTAACAAAGAGTGGTTTGATTGTTGATGGATGAATATAGGTACTTGGATCAGCTAGGTGAAGCCTCCACTTATGACACAAAAACGTACTGCCGGCAGACGTTGATAGGGGGAAACTATGGCTTGCTCAATACCACCACATTCATCCCAAATCCAGACTACTATAGGTCTAGTGCATCTATTTTTTTTTCCCATCTGAGTGTCACTGTTTCATACCGTGTTTTTCTCTCGCTGACTGGTTGTCCTTTTGCCGTGCTGCAGCGCACTTCTCTGGCACCGGTTGATGGGGAGGCACGTGCTATCGACTTCCTTCAACGGGACAAAGAAAATCCGAGCATACGCACATTGTGCAAAACACTCTGTAAGTACCGGAGCCTGGGATGGGCTTGAGCGCCCTCAGCTTCTCTTGTGTTGTATAAGTGTGTGTTTATTTTTTAACCTTATTATTTGTTCTTTTTCTAGAGAGCAAATTAAGTTTGATTTTAGCACCCTTGTAGCCTAATTTTCTTAACTTTAGATCCCTTCATGCTATATTTTTGGCTCCGCCCTATAAATAAAATAAAATAGAACAAAGGTATTTTTGTGTAGAGGTAGCAAAAGAACCGGCCCTGCCTTAGCACGTTAGGCTTTTCCTTTAAATTGGGCCCGTCCCGTCCAAAAATTAACCGGGACGGAAATAATTGAGCCCCATCAGGCCCATAATACCATTTCTAGTGCAAAATTATCGGACTGGCCCGAGTCACCGGGATTTTGTTCATTTTGAGGGGATCCGACCCAGGCCCAAAAGGTGGTCGGGGGGGACTTGTTTTGCCAGCTATACTTTTGTGTGCAAGCCAGCCTTATCTGAAACCCACTCTTTGCAGCAAGGGATCACACTTTTGCTAATAAACATCGACGGGAACACTACCGTGAGGGCGAAAGTCGACTTCAACGGGACGTTGCAGCAGCACCACAACAAGCACAGGCATCATAGATCAAGTGGAGATCTGCTGCGTCACCGGAAACAAAGGTCGGAAGCCGTGAGGGAAGAGTATCATCTGACTCCGATGGATGGCAACATAGGGAGCCGTACTGTGCTGCTGAACGGGAAGGCGCTGAATGTCGACTCATCGGGGACTATACCTTCTCTGCAGCCTGTTAGGATGAATTCATCGGAGCTCATAACAGTGGCTCCTTACTCCATTGTGTTTGTTAGCATGCCAAATGTTTCTATCCCTGCATGCACATAGATACAGTGGAAGTAGGAATTTTTTCCATTTTCCACTTTGTTGATTGATTCAATAATTAAGTTTCTTAAATTGTTTTGTTTTTCCATTTGTTCAACTGAAACATTGGAAAATATTCCTGCATAGTTTGGCCTCAGTGTCGGTGGATTTGATATTTATGACTATTGAATTACATCTTTCTCTCTCTCTTATGTTGCTTGTTCTTGAAAAATAGAATGAAAAAATATGGAGTAACCTTTTGGTTAAAATAGAATCATAAATAATCATTAACAAAAATAACAATTTGATTTTATTTTCTTTGGTTGGATTCAATTTTGATTATAAAATTTTGAATAATTCGGACAATTCAATTTGGTTTCAACTAAAACCCTGGAAGGCTCACCCCTTATGTCCGTCTCTCTTACTAAGTAATTTCAAGTCATGACTCGTGAGTCATCCAACATGTCAAAAGTATAAACTATGGTATTATTACAAAAAAAATGAAATGGTATTTAATAACTACAAATTTCAAATGGTCAACACGTACATCTAACAATGTTGCTTTACAAGCCATGATCATAAAAAAAGCTATACAAATATTACAAATGGCATCAATTCTGCAATCAATAATGGCTAATAAAATGTGAAAGGCCTAAATATGATCTTGGTATAGAGTAGAAAAATAGGGATATAAATAAGCTAGCTAGGTAATCAAACCTACTGCACAAAATTGTTGTTCAGATGAATAATAATTCTGAACAGAATGATCGGATTCAATCGCTCTTGGAGAAACTCTCTGGTTTACTGCTCGCTAATGCCAACCATACAACTGTGCCGGTGAGGTAGAAGAAGATCGAAGGAGCAAACAACGACATCTACATGGAAAAGAAACCCGGCATCAAATGCTTGCAATAACCAGAGAATTGTTCAGAAGTTGTCAAGATTTTCAAGAAAAAAGGAACTTACTCCCCAGGAGTGAGTTGAGTCGAGAAGATAGCCCGTGAGAGCAACACCCACGATTCCAGGTACTGCTCCAACCGTGTTGGTAATGCCCTGCAAGATTGTATCAAATAAATCAGATGCTCACAAACTACTGCCTAGAAGTAGAGCTCTCAAACTTGCTGGCCCAGCCTGGTCAGAGCCCACCGGGCCAAGGAACAAAAAGGTACTAGGGTGAAAATACATTTTATATGTAAAAATTCCATGCCGGGCAGGCCGCATCGGGCTGGGCTGAAATTGACAGCTCTATCTAGAAGCACACTTAGGAGCAGTTTTTTTTCGTACCAAAAGGACACTTGCATATTCAGGCGAAATGTCTTGGTGGGTGCAGTATAGTCCTGTTCAGAAATGACAAGGTTAATAATTTGATGAAAGGAAATAGATAACTATGTAGCCCTGTGCATGTAAAGGGCGTTAGTTCGAACCTGATAAAGCAAAGCTCGATAGTGCTAAGCCGCTGGTAAGAATAGCTACGACTTGCCACGGACTCAGTCCTAAGTCCAGCGAGGAAATAATCATGCAAGTTGCAGGAGACAGGAAGGCAATTGTTTGGCAAATCTTCCGTACCTGTTGCCACACAAAGCACAAAAGTTTTTGGTTCTATCGGTAAATTCCACAACTTAACCATTTAATTTCAAATGTTTCTCATTAAAGGAACACCCGAAGCAGAGCAACCATTCTCATCCTGAGTGTAGGTATTATATATGATGCTAAAATTGTTTGTTAAATGTATTCTTTCAACACAAGGAAGAATTTGATATCTGTATATGTACGCACAAACAAGGGTCCCTCTTCCACTCACCACTGTTGTTTCTACCCCGTTCGAAATCCAGTAGTCGGCCAATTGGGATGCAATGCTGGTTACAAAGATGGATGCTAGTGGGGGAAGAACTGAAACCTGTAATTGCACAAAAAGAAAATCTCATCCTCTTTTCTTTGTATTAACAGAAATTGTTCCATAATGATTCTCACAGGGAAGTTAGTCATTGAATTTATTAAAAATGGGGTAAAAATCATATCCTTCAATAAAATTTGTTAAACGGAGATTCTCTTGACGTACCCATGCTGCTTCCGTCAGGTCAAGGTCCAGTGCCTCACTGCAAAGGATATTGCATTATGTTTAAACAACACATGACACCAAAATGAAAAGCTTTACCGAACTGATAAAAGAAGAGAAGATACAGGATAAAGAAAATATTTCATTTAATTATCTGATGTTCCTAACTTTTATATAGTAAGATTTCTAAAATCAAAGACACCTACATATTTTGACCAATATCATCTTCAACAATACAAAACCTTAGAATTCAAATTTCAGTGTTACAGCTCTAAGAGTTTCCAAAGAAAATATTTAATTTAATTATCTGCTATTCCTAACTTTTATATAGTAAGATTTTCTAAAATCAAAGACAACTATATATTTTTTGACCAATATCATCTTCGACAATATGAAACCTTAGAATTCAAATTTTAGTGTTAAAGCTCTAAGAGTTTCCCAAGGAAATGATCACGCAGCAATGTCCTGAAATAATCAAAGGTTTGGACTTTGGATATAATACATAAAATCGGAATTGCACCTGAAGTAAGTCGGAAGCCAAGATAAGCAGCAATAGTGACCCCAGCTTCCACAAAAATGAGTATATATCATCGCCCATACAGCTTTAGATTTGAAAAATTCCTTCCAAGGTACGTCCTGTTTATCATCCAAAATAGAACAGACAAATTAATTACTCGCAAGATTGTTTTTTGTTTATCGGTTCTTCAGGATAACCATGCCAAATGTTTATAGATTTGCACACGATTCTCTAACTTTACATGGAACAGATAAGCCTACCGTGAGTGAGCTGCCCAAATCTTGCAAAGAGGGAGTCCAGGACTTTTTCATGCCTGTCTGAGGCCCTGCAGAAGATAATTTATGGGAATTGTGCAAGAAAGGAGGAAGATATTCTAAGATCCATTATTCTCTATATATAACAAATTCATTAAAAAATAAAACAAGAGACTCAAATTTCAAAACCATTCGGGAAAAATCTGAACTCTGCAGTTGCAACCCAGTAGAAAAAGTTACCCAACATAAGATTTCTCAATCTACCAGTATTATTGTACAACGAAACACTAATGACAGGTATTTATCAGAAGTGAGGTGGAAGAAGCGAAAAATTTACCATGGTTTGCTCAACAAAACGATTTGTGACCAATCATGACATTTGGATCATTTTTAGCTACATGAAGATTTTAAAATATTATAGAAATTATTATGTGCTGTGTAAACATTGAGAGAGAACTAAATACAAAAGAAATGACAGCATCTAAAGACAATCGGACGTGAAAAGAAAAGTAGGCATACATGATTGCTGAGAAGTGGTAAAAGGGAGCTTATCTTCTTTAACGACCTGAAATATGGAATACCTGAAATATAGTGAAAACATTTTAGGGAAAATATTTTAGGGGGAAAGTATTGTCTGAACATCTAGAAATGGCGATACACCACTGCATATATCCTCCACCTAAGAACTTGTGATAGAAAGTTATAGCAATTAAAGAACATTTTTTGCTTTTAGGATGAAAAACAATCGTCTTTGACCAAGATAGTAGATACTTACCATGCTATACCCAGAGAGCCGAAAATGTAAAAAACAGATCCCCAGCCATAATTCTCGATTAGTGGAGGAGCCAAAATAAGTCTGCAGTTTGAAGTTTCAAATGTTAAGAGTACAACTTAACAATAACAACTTGACAGAACAGAAATCTCAGAATGAGTGTAAAGGAGTTTCTCTCTAGCATGTTAAGAAATAGATTTTATGCATTTTTGTTGGCAGCCAATTAAATCCAAGCTACCTCTGTTAACCACTTAAGTTCCACTATGGAAGTATTAAGGAAGAAATTTTATGTGCTTTCTTTCTTCTTCCATATATGGTTTGCAAAATATAACAAATGCGGGGCATCATAAGACTGAATGAAAAATCAACTGTTTCTGTGATTATTACCCCAAGACACTTCCAAAGCTCAAACCACCAAAAACAAATGAAACTGCACGTGAACGTTCTTCTATTGGTATAGTCCTGAAAATGATAACAATTAAATGTAACATACAACAGGAAGGAAGGAATAAACAATAGAAAGAAAAAGAGAGATCCATCAGAAGCTACTAAGAAATACCCTCTAGATTGACAAAATATTTTCATAGTTTAGAAGGAAAAAAAAACTCATTTTCTTATGCAGTATTCCCATCTTTCTCTCTTATTTTCCACAATTTTATTCTCATTTATGCCTTTCGTTCGATTTCAGGAAACCCATAATACAGAAGTACCTGGCAATCATATCAGTTGCAGCAGATGGCGAAACACCTTCTCCTATCCCAACCTGGATCATTTATTAAGGTAGTCAGAAAGAGCCGATAAATTTATACTGCAAGCTCAATTATTTGAACGTAATCCACTCGAAGAAGTCACAGCCAGCCCAAAGAATCTTATTTTGCTCACAGCTAATAAGGAAACCAGAAGCCAGTATTTATAATAGATAGGAATTTAGATAACTATAAAGAAGACTTGGTGGCCATGGAAATACCAAAATTCTGGACAAAACAAGTCCTGGCATAAACCCAGCTAGTAGAGGAACCGTTGCTGTGGCCAATGACCAGACCAGGACGCCGACCTCGAGAACTCTTCTGCACATAGATAAGGTGATCATTTAGAAGAACGAGGCTTGTGGTAAATAAAATTGGCATGATATTACTTTTTCTCCTCCTGTTCTAAAAATGAGGATTATACCTCATTTGTGGAGAAAAAATCAAATACATTTAGGGGGATTAAAAGCTAACCTATACAATCTGTTTGCTCGTGGTAGAAAGCAATCGTCATGGGAAAGAAAAAATCAAAATGACATAAAGCTAAAAGATACAACTCTATATCCAAATGGCTGCATACTGGAAAGTTTTCCATTTTCGGTATAGTCCATATAAAGAAAAAGAATTGACAAAACAATACGATCACGCACCAATTCTCAAAGCATTTCAAATCATTAAGTTGTCAACCTTTTTCAACCATGAGACTTTGGTTAAACACTATTGTATTACAAAAGCTCTAATCATAAAAAGCGACAAGATATCTGATAGTGATAATAAGAAATAAAGCCGGCACAAAAAATGTAGGAGGTAACAAGATTCAACCCAGTAATATTAGCAACAAACTTTCTATATTACATGAGCATAAAATTTCATAATTTTAAAGACAATATTATTGATATGCACAATTAATCGCTGAAGACCAGCCAGGCCATGATTTAAGACACATTTACAACAATCTTGCTAATGTGGAGTTTGGCCTAAGAAACTAACCTCCCACCAAATATTTTCGAAAGCCAACCACCTGGTAACTGACTAAGAGCATAACCCCAGAAGAAAGATGACTGCACCAATCCAGCCACAGAAGCACTCCAACCGAATTGATGCGACATCGGAATTATAGCAATACTCAAGTTTACCTATTCAGTGCATGAAAAATCAGTTCATGGATAACCTAAAATCACACACCCTAGTAATGATATTGCAAATTATCGCCAACTTTGTAAGCAAATCTAGGTAAATAACCATAAGTGTAATGCAGCAATGTGGCAATATACATCTAAAACACTAGAACCTATAGCAGCGTGTTTAGTTCACTCCATACATATAGGAAAAGTGAACTTCATTATTTTACATAACGTTCCCACCAAAATCCCATTCTGAAACTATTTTCCCCAATTCCACATTGCGTGGAGAGTGAAATATTCAGCTCACTATTTTCTAATAACATTCAAATTTACAATAATGCTAATCAGTTCCAACTTTACATGTATAAAAACAATAACTCAAACTCACACAAATTTACCTTATCCATGTTGCAGATAACGAAGGCTAGGGATGTAGTCCCAATGAGCTTGTATCTCTGAGGCAGATTCTTCCATGGCGGCCAATCCCCATTAAAACCCACTCTCCCAATACCTTCCTTCTCCTCATCCACTGCGAGCCCACTTGCTATTCGTTGCTTCTCCGCAGCAATTTCGCGCTCCTGCTCTTTAATGCTGCAAAGAGCCTCAAATTTCAATCTTTTCCTGAGGGGCAACCTGATCAACGGCTGAGCTCTGAAGATTGATGTTTTAATGTTTGTCCCATATGAAAAGCTGAAGAAATTGCTATCCACGTTTGAGATTACTCGAGCCGCCATTTCTTGATTTTTGGGTAACTAAGGAAAGATAAGGAAAATCTGGAGGAATTGTGCATGAATTTGAACGAGCAGAAGCGTGGGATGTAAAGGCAATTAGTATTGTGTTGTGTTTGTGTGTGTGATCAAGGAGAGAGCAGGAGAAATAAACACGACATTTAAGAATAGGACCAAACTTCGCCACGAATATCGGAGGTTTGTGTGTGGCGCCCAATTAAATTGGAAGGCTCGGAAATACAACTTCCCAATAAAACAAAATTACGGAAAAGGTTTCTTTCTATCATACCTTGAGTAACCAATTTGATTAATTCTAACTAGGGATGTCAATCGGGCCAATCCATCGGATTTTGGGTCAATTCTATCGGGTTGTCGGGCTATTCAGTGCGGGCTAAGTTTTTTTCGGGCTAAAATTTATCGACCCTAACCCTAACCCGATCGGGCTAGCCCATCGGGCTGGACATTTTACCAAAAATTATTTAACATATATTTCTTTT
>JAYJMF010353279.1:0-10931 GCA_036873715.1 Salvia sclarea
CGGTTGGATTTATTCCATAATATAATAATAAATGTTTGAGCTGGACCACTCTTGGAAAAGATATTAATTAATTAAAGTTGTCAGCAAGCTTAAATTAATTAATGGATATTCGATATCTTTAACACGGAAAATAATTAATTAAAATGAGCCATATTTATAATATGGGTTTGGACAGGTAGTTCAATATTAATTCTATAATGGAGTGAATTAATATTAATGGATTAATTAAGTTGGGCTCAACTTAAAGAAATTAAAGTCCATTAGGAGGCCGAGTCCTAATCCTCCTAGGAATCTCTAGCTTAGCCCACCACTCCTATATATATAGGGAGTTGGGGACAAAATTATAACCTAATTGGTCATTGATTTTCGTGCTTCCCCTCTCCAATATACTCCTTGGCAGCTTGTTGTCCATCCAATAGTCGAGGTATAGGCGGGAATAAGCTAGAAGTATTCTAGGTCGAATAGAAATTTCCACAGGATTTCCAGCAGTGCGCAGTCATGGGAAAACAACTGTATTTGGAGTTACAGACGTCCCCTCGTGACCCAGAAGATACCGTTGAAAATCTCTTTCACAGATATACAACCTGTGTTTGAGGTTTACAGGTCAACGGAGATTGTTTGGAGGTCCAAATATCTGTCCGAAGTTGTCTGGCGTGTTCTGGAAGTTTGTTGCGAATTGTTAAAGTAAGTGGGAGTTCTAGCCATCTACATACAACATCCAACAATCCAAGATTCGGCACTAAGAGGTAGAATTTGAACCCATAGGAGCATGCTAGGGTTCTTGTTTCCGCTTTACCTCTGTGCTTCTGTGCGTTCTTCTGTAGATATTAGGAATAGAATTGCATGTAAATTCGATTGATTAGTCTTATGAGGTCCTGGCAGTCGGAGCCGCTTATCCCGGTTCCATCAGAATCAAGGTTCAAAAACTAATCTAAGGCTATTACCATCTATAAAAGATATATATACCAAAAATACATAAAGTACTATAGAGGAAATATTATAATAGAAATTCATATCTTAATACTCACCCTCAAGTTGGAAGATGAAGATCATGAATCCCCAACTTGACAATGAGTTGTTTAAACTGATAGGATCGAAGAGCTTTATAAAGATATCTGCAATCTGCTCAGAAGTAACAATTTTTCGTGGTTTAATCTCGCTAGACTCATCACGTTCTCGGACGAAGTAACAATCCATCTCAACGTGTTTCGTTCTCTCGTGGAAGACAAGATTATTGGCAATGTGTCTCGCAGCTTGATTATCGCAATAAAGCTTTGTCGGTTGCACTTGGAGCGCCTTTAATTCGATCATCAACCAACGAAGCCACAAAATCTCGCTGGCCGTGATCGCCATAGCTCGATACTCCGCTTCAGCAGAGGATCGGGAAACAGCAGATTGTTTCTTAGTTCGCCAAGAAATTGGCGCACCCCCTAGAGAGATGAAATAATCAGGCGAGATCGTCGTGTCATAGGACATCCGCCCCAATCTGAGTCGCAGTACGCCTCTAGCGACAAATATCCACTCGATGGCAGGAAGAGACCTTGCCCAGGTGTTCCTTGAAGGTAGCGCAAGGCCCTCAACGCCGCATTCATGTGTGACTCCCGTGGTGAAGATAGAAACTGACTCAAGACATTAGTAGCATACTGAATATCGGGTCTAGTCATGGTGAGATAGAGGAGCCTACCAATCAAACGTCGATACTGTGACACGTCCACAGTGGCACCATTCTCATCGAGATCGTAGTGAGCATTCTGCTCCATAGGGAACGAGCTTGGGCGACATCCTTCCATGCCTGAATCTTTCAATATATCAAGTGTATATTTACGTAGACTCAACACCACGCCTGCAGCAAATCAAGCAACTTCAATGCCCAAAAAATATTTCAAAGAACCTAGGTCCTTCATACTGAACTTGCGATCAATATAATCCTTGATCTCTTCAATTTTTACGATATCATTTCCTGCAAGTATAACATCATCCACATATATTAGTGCTGCCACATAGACTTGCCATCGTCTAAAAATAAAGAGCGAATGATCAGCACGAGACTGCCTAAAATCGATGTCAATAATGGCGCTTGTAAACTTGTGATGCCAATTTCTTGATGCTTGTCGCAGGCCATAGAGAGACTTTCTCAGCTTACAAACTCGCGTTTCACCACTCCTGGAGAAACCTTGCGGAATCTTCATGTAGTCATGTTGAACTAGATCACCATGTAAAAAGGCATTATTGACGTCTAACTGGTGCACCATCCAGTTTTGTTTAACCGCAATTGCCAACAAACTTCGAACAGTGACAAGCTTCGCAACGGGGGCAAAGCCTTTAGCAACAAGTCAATACCCTCAATTTCTGTAAAGCCTTTAGCAACAAGTCGCGCCTTGTAGTGCTCGACTTCCCGTGTTGGCTTATACTTCACCTTATAGACCCACTTCGAATCAATCGCACATTTATCCTGCTGTAAATGCTCCAAGCACCAAGTGCATTTGGCCTCTAAAGCTTCAATCTCCCTTTTCATAGCATCTCGCCATTGAGGCAGCTTAACTGCTTGAGACAAAAACTTTGGCTCATCATGCTTACTGATGGCCGTGAGGAAAAGTCTGTGATCAGGAGAGAATTTATCATAAGAAACAAAGTAAGCAAGAGAATGTACTGACGTGGGTTGCGTCTAGTCTACTGATCTTGGCAAGTGAACCTCATATTTTTGTAGATACTCTACTACTTCGTTGAGTATTCAAGGTTTCAACCCCTCCATTTTTATCACGGCTATCAATCTCATCAGCAAAATTATTCCCATTTGCTTCAACTAACAATTCAGTGCTCATATTTTCTTCACCACATTCAAGCACAGTGTCCCATGTTCTGTTCCTTCTATCTCGAATTTCATCAACATAGGATGCATAAGGAATATCTCTTCACATCTCGTGAAGTATATATCTTCTTGCTCTTGGTGTCGTATACATTGTAGCCCTTCTGCCCATGTGGGTATCCCACAAATATGTAAGACCTCCCCCTCTCGTCAAACTTATCCCCTCATTTTCTTGTGTCTTTGGCATAAACAAGACAATCAAAAACTCTCAAATAATTATAATTTGGTTTCTTATTTAGCAAAATCTCATACGGGGTACGATTTTTAGAATTTTAGAAGGAAGTCTATTTATAATGTAGACTAATGTCAGAACACATTCTCCCCAAAACATAATAAGTAGCTCTGCTTGAAAACATAATGCTCTAACAACCTCTAAAATATACTTGTGTCTACGCACCACTACCCCATTTTGATGTGGTGTGTGAACACAAGAGGTCTCAAGAATAATTCCAGATTGCATATAATAGCTCATCATCTCATGTGACTGAAACTCCCCACCATTATCAGTTCTAATCCTTTTCACCATTTTATTAAATTGGGTTCTTACCATATTGCAAAACAACTGAAGATATTTACATACTTCAGATTTAAACTTCATCAAATAAACCCAAACTCCTCGACTATAATCATCAACAATAGTGAGAAAGTAATAATCACCAGTCAACGAAGCAATTCTATATCCACCCCAAATATCACAATGGATCAAATCAAAACATGCAATAGATTGAATCGAACTTGAAGGAAAAGGAAGTCTAGTCTGTTTTGCCTTTATGCAAGACTCGCAAAACATATCTGTAACCTTATTGAAAGAACAAGTACTTTGGAGCTTCACTCTAGATGTGTCCCAATCTCCTATGCCATACTTCTGGATCAACAGATACTGAAAAAACTTTTCGATCATCACCAATGGGCTCTAGGAGATACAGACCATCACGTTGCCTACCCATTCCAATCAGGTTCCTCGAAGCTAAGTCCCGCATGGTACAAAAATCCAGAAAGAAGGTCATAGTACAATTGAGATCCTTGGTGAGCCGACTGACGGAGAGTAAGTTACATTGAAAATCGGGCACGTGCAAAACGCGCTCAACATTCAAACCATTAGGTAAATCAATAGCGCCAACGCATCGAACTGGTATTCTATCTCCATTAGAAATCTTAACTAGTACCTCAACATTTGCGTTTGTTATGGATTTAGAAATATCGTCTTCATGCGTAATATGTTCTGTTGCTCCAGAATCTATAACCCATGGTGTTTTAAAATTGATCTTACCAGCCATGTTTATCGAAGGAGTCGTTGAAGTATTTGTGGCACTAAGGTTGCTGTTGAGAAGGTCTCTCAATTGCGCCATCTGCACGGGTGTGAAACTCGATAGAGTTAGAGGACTCGCTTGAGTCGTAGGCTTTTTCCTTGAATTTTTTTTGTTTGTTACCTTTCTATGACTCTGGATAACCAATGATTTCATAGCAATTTTCAATGGTGTGCCAAAGTTTTCCACAGTGCCCACACCGACGAGGACTCTTGTTGTTTCCTCGACTCATGTCTCGACGTTCTTGGTTTCCTTGCTGATGTACCTGAAACGCAGCACCATCGATGGTTGCTCTTCGTGAGGCTAAAATCAATCGTTGTTGTTCATCCTCTACTACCAAATGATATGCCATCCTGAGACTCGGCATCAGCATTGTGCTTAGAATCTGGGTCTTGATAGTATTGAAGGTATCATCTAGGCCCAAGAGAAATTCATAGATGCGCTCCTTCGCCACCTTTCTGATAACAAGTTTGGATACGTTGCACATGCACTTGCCACACGTGCACTTCGGGACCGCAGAAACTGAATCAATATCGTCCCAGATTCCCTTTAATTTCGTGTAATATGCAGAAACCGACGTCTTGTCTTGGCGTGTGAGGGTGAGATTTCTCTTTAGTTCGTAAGCCTTCGGAGCACTTTCCTTCCCAAATCTTTCTTTGAGATCGTTCCAGATCTGGTCCGCCGTCTTCATGTGCTTCACACTATTTCGGAATTCTTTGTCCATGGCCACCACCAGCCACGCCTTGACCATGGCATTGCAGCATTTCCACAAGAGAAATTCAGGCGAACTCTCCTTTGGTATGGGTAAGGATCCATCAATGAATCCAAACTTATCTTTCGCAAAAAGACAATTACTCATCTCTTCGGACCAATCTCCATAGTTTCCATCGCAAAGAAGATCGGTAACAAAAACATGACTCGGATTATCAGACGAGCCAATATAATAGGGGGACATCACATCAATGATGGTTCCGGTTTTACTACCGTCGCCGTCTTTCGCCATTGATGCGTTTGAAATAAACAAGAACAGAAAATATGCGGAAGCTTTAATAATCCAAGATCTTGTCCTGCTCTGGTGCCACGAAGAAATCGACACAGAGCAACAAAATGATTTATGAATAATACTTTCTGATGTATTCCAAGAGAAGGAAGAAGCCACATATATACACGTTAGATCCATGAATCAAGGATCAAAAACTAATATAAGGCTATTACCATCTATAAAATATATATCTATACTAATAATAAAAGTGTGAGTTTTACATAATATGGATTGCCTATTTTATCCCTATTACATATATTATTTTAAAGATAATTATATAAATTACAAATTACGCATTACATATATCTATGATCTAATTAATTTATCTTAATCTATAAGTTATTTAACTATATTATAATTCTATTTTATACATACTTTGTTACTTAACCGTGTAAATTTTTAATTAACAATGTAAGTTAACATGTTAACAATGAGCAAGTTATTTAACCAAATTACAATTCTATTCGATATGTAACACAAAGTAGCATGTTAATTGACATGTAAGACGTGCGACGCACGTCCTCTCTGCTAGTTTCATAAAATGTGTGTATTTCTTATAACATATATAATCAAATACACGTGGTATTAACTTGTGGATTGTAAATACAATACGTATTTAGAATAGAAGATGTACTGGTCCAATTCTGACAACATGCCTCTACCTACCAATCCTTATCTTACCAATTAAATCATGAATTTTTCCTCGCCAAAATAAAAATCGAAAAAAATAATGCTGTAATTTTGGTTACATTATATATGAGCTAGACAGACGTCCATTTACGACTAAAATGCTATAAAGTCCGTGACCATGATATCGCCTTCATATATATGTAGGTTTTACAACTACTTTTATTTATCAATTTCTCACGACGAATTATAACTAAACTTGAGCACAGCTATATAAAGCTCTATAATATATGGATACATACAAAATATCTAATATTTTGGCATCTCACTATATATAGTTTCGGTTTTAACCTATAACGATGACCATTGACCTTCATAAATATAATGTCATGCGATCAAGCATAACAAATAACTTAGAACATCCAAACTCGAATTAAAGTTTTTTTTTATATAGTTTATACTTTATAGGGACATGTTATGCGGCCATTCTTTAATTATTTTCATTTTCAGAAGTTAACATTTGCTAGCTGCGTCTGAAGATTCCATTAGATAGCAAATTAATTAAAAAACTTCTATAAGAAATTATATATCAATTTAATACAATAATCACGAGTATTATTTATACGAATATATAAATATTTTCCGGCAGTTTCCGGTGAGGTTTAAGATTTTATAAACCTCTGGGCCTCAATCATTCAATTATATTTCAACATTTTCTTTTCCATTTTTATTAGGGGAGAGCAAAAGGGAGAGTAAGTTTTGAGATCTCATACCACACTAAGGAAAAAACGCATATTTGTATAATTATTTCGATTTCCTTTTTTTTATTTTTTTTATTATCAGAAAAATGTAGGTATTTATTCAAAAATAAGGCACAAAAAATGCCCACTGTATAAATATTTCGTAATGTATTTGTCTAATCACAGTGTCAAATTTTAAAGTGTCAACTACATAAGATTGTAGTAAGATTTTTCGGTAACAGCACTATATTGTTTGACAAATTTCTAAAAGATCAAGACTTTCCGTATAAATTTAATGTTTACGAACATATATATGTTGTATTGCCAAGTTGACTATATCTTAATACCGTGAAGTACTCGAGTTGGTATCCATATATATATTGTGAGTATTCTTATTTATAAACATTTTGATGGTCAAGATATAAGATTTGTTTGAGTAATTGATGAATAATCCAAGTACGAGTCTTCTTATTACTTAATAATTTGTTAGTTATATTACCAATGTGTAATGTGGGAATAATTGGGTGTTGCACAAAAATAATTTACTTTCTAGTCAAAGTCATCTGCACTACACATGAAAGGGTGGAAACGAAAGAAAGAATTTGCATTATTGTAGTAATGATATTGGGGAAAATGTGTACTCTTATATATGCACGATTATTGCTTTATATATTGTGGGTTAACTAACTATTGAAAAAACATAACGTTTATTCAAATTTATAACTTTCGTAACTTTTAGTATATGATAAGTTGCAATTGTAACATTACCTTTTAATGTTGATTATCTGTATAAAATTACAACATATCCATTTTCAACAAAGTTTTTCCTATATTTATCCTAAATGTCGTTTATTAATTACTAAAACATCAAGGATGTTAAATATTACTACAATATGGTAAACTTGCGTTCTTTCAGTAAATTCACTGAATTTTCATTCATTGCAGCAATTTATGAGGCACATAGTGTTTTTCCTACCAAAATTAAAACGGGAGTCTTTGTCGACACAATTATTGTTTTTCGACTTAGCATTTATTGCAGCGGAAATGAATCAAATGATCTACAAGACTACAATCCAGTTAGGTTAAGAAGTTGCATAAATCAAATTTAAAATATTTAATTATCCAGGAATATATAGGTATGTTACTTCGTACCTGCTTTAGCTGCCAAAAATGACTTTTATGGCTTCAATCCCCAAATTTCGACGCCCGTAGTAAAATGATGAAATTATAAAGTCCACGTCTAATTTTGAAAAACTATAGTTGCTTTCACATTATAGAACTCCATTAATTTCAAAGCAAGTTCGCAACTAAACAAACTGAAAATAAGATGATAAAAATATTAATTAATTAATTAATTAATAATAATAATAATAATAATAATAATAATAATGATAATACTAAATAGTAGTAGTAGTAGTATTTTATTACGATCATAAATAATATATTGACCCTTAAATTTGAATATATAATAGAAGAAATCAAAAAGAGCAAAACCCAATCGAGAGAGAAACTATGCATGTCTACATGTGAAACATCATCAAACCGCGAGATTTAATTCTTTTATATATTAGCTTCTTTTGTGGGTTATATAATTAGGAAGGGGACCAAATAGAAACCCTCCTCATTCTGTTAACTAGGAACCGATCTTGTCCGTTGATCTTGATTAATTGATGGCTCATATTGAATTTTGAAATTTGATATGCTTTCTTATTCACAATATAATATTTTTTCTGTAAGATGCTTTTTTATATATCAAGTAATGCTTTCAACATTTTGATGCTTTCTTACACATAATATAATGATTTTTTATTAATATAGTGATGTTGGATCCTAGTTCCTAAAATGGGGAGGGTTTTTAGTTGATCCCCACCCAAAAAGAATTATATTATAGCCACTTTATACCTTAGTCAAAAATGGTGCACTCAATTCTCCATTAATGGGAGTACTATACTGTATAATATTTTATTGATTTTTGCACTTGTTTGGAGGGATTTCACGTCTATTCCGGTTTTTTCCATGGAGAAGGGGTGCACCCCCTTCTCCATGGAATTTACCCGTCTATTCCCGAATAAACTAATTTTTACTTTTTCTCTGTAGTCTGTACAGCTGTCTGTGCATTTTCTTTACCACAATAAACTACTTGTTACGAGATTAATTATAAGTTTTGTTACATATATATTGTATGATGGTATACTGCAATCAAAAGCCTACGTGCAAAGTTGATTATTTATTAGTTACCTTAAATTAAGAAAGTCGATATATAGCAGCACGAAGTTGACTTTGGCCATGGGAACTCGCGTTTTATTCCTGCGTGAAAATTATGAATAAAAAGATGCCAAATAAAGTCAAGATAGTTGATCAAGTACACTCCTTTTGATTCTCTCTCTCTCTCACAACAGACACTACTTAATAACTAACTAAAAATATACAGGTATAGAGTAGGACCAAGCTGCCGAAAGTATATATATTGTTTATCATCTTAATTTGATAAAAAGAACATATTCCTAAATTGATTTTATTGTACATATATATATACATAAAATAGTTTATAAGTTGTTTGTTATCTTATTGAGAGATAGTAATAATTATATGAGATACGTTTATGAAACAAAAAACACATTTTTATATTGAACTCTAGCTATTTAAGTTTGAAGTACACATTTAACCTTAATTAACATATTTTATATCTCATATATATCACTAGAGTAGAGTTTATAAGAGGGTGTTGTAGTGTCTATAGCTAGCAATTTGAAAGTGAAGTGAAGTGAGTTGTTAAGGTCAACATGGGAAGCAATGGGTTTGTTTTTAGCTTTTAACTCAACATGTGGTGAATTACTGACCAGACTAGTTCAATGGAAATGGTCACAGTAGAATTTATTAGACTTTTTTTTTGTTCTTTTACACTTCAAATAATTATATCGATCGCCTGCCTAATAATTTATACAAGTTTTTTTCGAACATTTGAAATTGGATGTCAGCTTGATGCAAAGGGCATGTGTGTGCGATTTTGTATCTATTAACGTTACAAACTATATCTACCAACAATTTTGGTGTAGCATCCGCAAAAGAAAACAATGAAATTATTCAAATATCACAATAGGGAGAGACTAAATTTCAATAGTGAATACGTTGAAAATCTATCGAATAATAATTATATGGAGTGGATGGAATCTGAATCCATGGCGTTGACCAAGAGTGTAATAATTTGACTGTGAAGTCAGAACGTGTAGTGGAAGTTTTCATTTGACTGCAAATTTTGACCGGTTGTGGCCTGATACCAACTCCAACTCCAATCCCATTTATCAAATATTTTTTATTTTATTTTAGGAATATCCAACATTGTGTTTCTCATTTGTATTATCTAATTTTTAGTTTAGTCCTGTGTTTATAAAATCTATTGATTATCCGTAGGAGTGACGTTTTATAATGCTGTTTTTTTCATTCTGCTTTGGCAGATTTAGGTCCATATTAGAAACTCTTTCACAGAGAGTCATACAAACCATCAAATAAGCTAGCTAGCTACTGTTATAACTGCTTCACTAAATGACTGGAATTAAACTTGAACCGAACCACTAATCATTTAAGTTCTTCTGAATTTCTATCACGCTTATAAAAAAATTATTAAAATTTATTTGTTGTTAGAAAATGTGAGTTTAATGAATTTTGATTGACCTTTAGTTCTTCGGCACGTATGCCGTTGTGTGTATGTAAAACTTAACACACATGCTTTTCAATATTTGATAAGATATTAAATTGAGGTTGGATATCTTATTGGTGAAGTAACAAACTATCTATACTTATATGTTCAATGTAGAAATTTTTTAGAATGTGCCGTGTCAATTAAATTAATTAATATTTCACAATATGAACGATGCCCAATCTATCATTATAGTTTTAGCGGTTCATTACTATACGGAGGTCCACTAAATGCTAGTTGTCTCATTTCCTTCATTTTAGGCTATCAAATGATTGTAACGGTTTACATATACAAATTTCTCTTTTTACTTATGTTTCAAGGGACCCTTTTCGAATTTAATTATAATTGAATTTCCTTCACAAAAAGAATTCTTCATCTTCTATATTATAGGATTTGGGACCAAGCCCTCCAAATTAGCCCCCCATTCCTCCCTACATTGACACATCATATTTTCCTTATTTAACACCTTAATACAATCCCAATTACAGCCCACATATATAAGTCCATAATTTCACATTTACAAGCCCGACAAGCCCACAATTCTTTTCTTCTTCTCCAAATACTACAAAGCGTCTCATGTCGAATATACAAAAAAATATTATTATTATTATTATTATTATTATTATTATTATTATTATTATTATTATTATTA
>JAYJMF010353290.1:0-10930 GCA_036873715.1 Salvia sclarea
ACAATTATGCTTTTACGGCTCGCTCCGGGTTCGCCTTCGGCTCCCCCTCGCTCGATTCATGGCTTAGAATAGGAGCGACAAACAATTGGCCTAACGTTAGGCCAGTCTAAGGCAAATATTTGTCTTTTTTTTTTTTCTCATTGACTGCAATTTTGTGCAGTGGGATCCTCCAAAGTTGGATCAGGTGTCTCAAGACATGGTTGATCAATACTTTTCGCCTCTATCCTCATTCGAGCCCCAACTCGAGCTACCTAAACATGGTGAACTAGACAAATGTTTATGTAATAGAGAAACCATGGCACTTTTTTCATAAGTTTTGTGTGTGGCTAAGAACACAAACGAAGCTTGTCATAATGTTTGATGTGTATACACATTATCTGATGCATTCGACAAATTTAATGCAAATTGACTGCAAAACATATGCTATAGAATAACAATTAAACTCTAATCATATACACCCATTGGAATTCTTGATGAGCACAAACAAATACTCACTCCGTCCCACTTCAAATAACCCAAATTCCATTTTGAGACGTCCCATAAATAATGACTCTATATCTAAAGTGGAAATAAAGTTAGGTGGGTCACTCCACTTTATCCACCAATCTACACTTAATTTGAACCTTTTATATTATAATATTGTATAAAGCACATGGGTCCCTTCACTTTATCTCTCAAAGTATATTTTTCTTAATTTGTGTGTCCAAATATTTTGGACCGTTTGAAAAGGGACATAGGGAGTAATGTTTATCCAATTAATATTAGTGCGATTATGGCCGTGGATATGGACTCGAGGGTTTGAGGCCCATTAGTTGTGCTTACTAGATTTCCGGCCCAAATTAATAGTAATTATATTACAGAATTTGTCTTGTTGTATTGTATTTTTCAGTACGATGAGCCAAAAATCAAGTGAGCTTTTCTGGATATTTTAATTATAAGAAAGTAAAAATTGAAATTGCCGTCTTTACGTGTACAAATCAAAACTCATTATTTGGCCTATTACATAAATTTTGATAATTTCCGAACTTTGCTACCCTAGCCACAATATTTAAAAATTCAAATGCCACATCAATTTCGACTTAACCAAAATCTTAATTTGGGATTTTTTTTTTGGAAATTATCATTTTTCTTTTTTTAAAAAAATTTCAAAGTTTAACCCTCACTTCATTATATCACCACTTCCTCAGTTTCTCTCATCTGTTATCTCATCTGCTACAAGCTGACCACATCACTTGCTCCGACTTCCGATGACCTGTTAGGCTTCAAACGGTCGACACGTGTTTCAGCCACGAGACAGTCGAGGAAATCATTCAGTCTCTGGTAAGAACAGACGGGACCGGCCCTTGTTCACATCACACAAACACCAACTAACTAACAAACGCTTGCATGGTGTGAATCGACTGTCAATGAACTCAAAGGAATCGCTCGAGCTACCTAAACATGGTGACATAAACTCCATGGCACTTTTTTTATAAGAACGACGTGATTATACAGTAGAATAACGGTTATGATTTCAGACAGACTAAGAACACAAAAGAAGCTCATCATAAATGTTTGATGTGTATACACATCAGATAATTCGAAAAAAGAGCTATAGACAAGATCGATTTTTTCAATAATAGCAGCTACATCTACCCAACCGATGACATTGTTCATCATCCATCCAATCACCTACGCAAATTCTACCACCATCTACTGATCACCAAAAATATTTACTAAACAGTTTGAGCTTATATGCAAAATATCTCTTCAAGAACTTACTCGTCTAACGTGCAGCTTGAGCCAAAGGAGATACCTAATCAGCTTCCAATGGCGTTGAATCTTTTTGCACCATCTGCCAAGATAAATGCTAGTTTCTTGTCAATAACAGAGCAGAGAAATCTTCAAGAAAACAAAGGAAACACATTTCTAATAAATCTTCGGGTTGGAACAGCAAAGTTAGATAGGCCAGCACCATAGAACATGAATATTAACATTTCCAGAAACACCGAGTTGCATAAAGACACTCGTCAATAACTTGTCACAAGCAGGTTATTCAGAATATAGTATGACCAAAGAAATGACATATTTTCACTGTATCATAATTGAAACTGAATCATGAAATGCCCCCAGAGAAGGATATGAATTAGCTTGGCAGAAACAAACAAACAATTAAAAAACATGAAATATACACGCAACAGAATAAGGCAATAAATTTAACTATACTTCACCTGAGCTACATAATCTTTGACTTCGTCATAAATAGGCGGATCTAGAGCTCTCTCGGCAAGCTCATAATGCACAGTGCTGCCTTCGGGACCAGTAACTTTATCTTTCTGCAAATATCTGCATAACAACACAAGATTAGATACCGAGGCCAACCAAAGTCTGTAAAAAATGTACAAACAATCACCTTTGCTGGACAAGAGCCTCCAACGCCAGTTTGGTGTTCGAAAAATTAGGATGGTTCTCCTCGTTTTCATGCAATCCCAAGCGCTTCAGATGGTGCCAAAGATTTTCTTCAAGAGTTCAAAGAAAACGACTGTTAACCGAAAAAATCTAAACAACAAATGAACAGGAAGTCTAATTGTCACACAAATTGATCGAGAAAGCAGCCACACCTTCAGTAACTCTGCCTCCGGCTAGATGAATTATCCCGATTACAACAAAAGTTAAACCTGACACATGTACTGAACTCTTATCCTCTACAAATTTTGCATAGATATCTGAAGGCAGCTCACTTATGATTATATATGATTTTGCATCACCACCAGCTGCAACGAAAAAAAGGTAGAAAGTGAGCCAAACTCTATGAGTTCATTATAGAGCTCTTAATCAGTAGCCTTTGATGACTAGCTACTTATTGGCTTATTGCAAACGAAGAGTTGCCAAAAGGAGAAGAAAAACCATATCTTTGACTACAAAATGACTCAGAGAATTCAGCAATGGAGATTCATTCCGAGAAGGATTAACAAATAACCTAATAAAATTTTAAACTTTTCCACCTAAAAACTAGAGGATATAATTCTAATACACTACCACTAGAGCAAATTGTTGCTAATTTTTGGTTCCATTAGTTTAGGGCAAAAACATTTTTTATCCTGGATTGCGTGACTGACATTTTTGAATTTTGATCGAATAAACAGTAATTAACAAACAAATTAGCGAAACTCACAGTGTTGTGATTGCGAAGCGCGGCCTGGATTGGCTCCCACCGAAGGCTTCGACCGCTGGAGTTCTCTCATTTCATACCCAAAAATTGAAGAGAGCTTCCTTTTCGCCTCATCGATTACAAAAGCAGGAAGATTTCTCTGCTTATATCCTTTACCAGTGATCAACTGAGTCAGCTCCTCCCTCCTAATCGGACAGCCTGAATTTTGCTCGGTTTTGAACAGGATGTAGCGGATCACTTCCCCCACCAATTTATCCTTTTCCTGCGCATAAAAAGGAGAGATAACCATATTATTATGCAGAGAAAAGCTCGAAATTAAGCTTCACCAACATCACTGAAGCGCAGACAACAATGGCGGAGATTGAGGGAGCCTACGTGGTCGGATATGTCAAATTGGGAGGCGATTTCATGAGGGGAAGACATTCTGCAGAAGTTGAGAGAAGCAAAAGCCCTAATTTTGAGTGTTGGAGGCAAAATTGAAGCTGGTTTGTGCCGATAGCGGGAGGATCATTGAGAGGAGTTGCCCAGAATTTTTCCCCAAATAAATATGGTGGGGCGAAAATATTGGATTTGGGCGGGCGCCAAAATATTTCCGGCTGAGAGTTAGGTTTTTTTTTTAAAATTTTTTTTATTTATTAAACTTCACATTTAGGAAAAAAAAATCCTAATAATCTCAATTTTTAAGAAATAATAATCTTATATATCTAAAATTTCAATATTATCAAATATTCCAAAATTTCTTTTTTGGTCCTTTATGAACTTGTCATTTAGATTTAATGACTTATAACTATATCGTTTTATTCAAAATCGAAAATTCCATAATTAAGAATATGAGATAACTAGGGACAAATACGTAAGGGGAGCTTCAGCACCCCCCAACCAACAGGAAGGAAAAAAAAAAAACTTAACACATAATCCACATCAAATGCATTTAATATCGAACAAATTTACGTCATTTTGTATAAGGTGGTGAATGAATGATTTGCTTCAAACTTTAGCACCATATATTATAAATGTAGTTCCTGACATTTTTCAGTAATTTTAGGTTTAAAACTATTAATATTCAAAATTTGAAACATTTTGGGAAATGCACATTTTAAAGGTGATGCAACTATAAAATAGAGCAAATAAAGTGATCTATAATAATGCAATAACAAATTTCCCAACTACACCCTATTCAAGCACGAATCGGAGGCAGATGGAACAGCAGATAATGAAAACACTGAATTTATATTTTAGATGATATGATAAATAGTTAAAATTTTATATGGAGTAGTCTATCTAATTTTTCAAATACTCAAACCATATATATTATCTGCAACCTCAATATCACGAATCAACCAAGGGATTTTACATTAAACAGACATGTTTTGTTTTTCGTGACAAAGCTACAATTAAAGAACTTGGCTCTCTGTTTCATTGTTCTTAAAGTTCACCAAGATAATGTTTCAAAACACAAAAAGCAAAAAAAAGGGGTCCAAAATGCAGAATGTAGATAAACAGCATAGTCTCTATTCTCTGCGGACGAAGTAGAGCTTGCCCACGACGTGAAGTATAGCAACGAAAGCTATGAAGCCGATGCTCATCACAAGAACGACGTTTGGAGAGATTTTGAGCCCCGGGGCATCGTCTGTGTAAAATTGGAGCATGGCTCCACTAGTTCCACCGGCAGCACCGCCGCCACCACCGCTTCCACCTGCTCTTCTCCTGCGGAGATTGGCTGCAGCAGCTGCAGCAGTTCCTCGTTCGGGTGCAGCTCCACCTGCCATTTCTGCACCCAAAATCTCAACGTTGAGAATGTGAACGAAACCACAGGCAAAGCTCAAACAAGAATGATGAGAGGATTCAAGAATAAATGCCATAAAGAGGAAAATGTGCAGTGTATTTTGGATCATAGACAAAGACTTCGAGCAGATGCATTTGACGGCATTCTTGGGCACTCCCTAGAAGATAAACTAACGAAGAGGTGCATACACGAAATGATAAAAGCTCATCATTAAACAGAACAGAAGCAATTGCATATGTTCGGAGACATTCTGAAAGCACAAGAACTCAACAAAGAATGGCACTAAATGCACCATGAGAAATTGTGTCGATAGGATGCATATGGTCATCGATCAGGCAGCATTGTTGTCGTAACTACTTACAGATTTATCTTCTAACAATAAGGAATCAAACATAATGTATAAAAGAACCTAAATCAAAAGGCACCTATGATACTACCTAGATCAAGCTGAGAGCTTCATTAGCATTTATCGGGCACTCAAATGACGACATACAAACTCATAAACAAGATGAAACAAGACGAAATTACAGGCTTCAAAACCGCCATTAGAGATTTATATCACCAAAAAATTCATAGTTCAATTTGGACAATCCAATTACTAATTTGAGGAACACATCTAGAATAGCTGAGAGCTTCATATAGCATTTACCAGGCACTCAAACGACTACATACATACACATAAACAAGACGACATTACA
Organism: Salvia sclarea; assembly: GCA_036873715.1. Taxonomy (NCBI): domain Eukaryota; kingdom Viridiplantae; phylum Streptophyta; class Magnoliopsida; order Lamiales; family Lamiaceae; genus Salvia; species Salvia sclarea. Next base: position 5,636 of record JAYJMF010353290.1, read on the forward strand.
TGCTTCAAAACCTCCATTAAAGATTTATATCACCAAAAATTCATACTTCAATTTGGGCAATCCAATAATTTGAGCAAACACATCTACAAAATGGGAAAGATGCTAGAAATTACAAAATCAATACAGCAAAGTAAATCTTTGTGGCGCTGAATTGGACTTCCGATAGATCAGAACCGACTAATTCTAACTGAAAGGGTAGCAAAAAGTCTCATTTCGATTAATGGTTGCCTAAACCTTAGAAATGAATAATTTTGACATTTTGAGACAACGTAATCGAAAGGACAAAAAGTCCAAATCTGAATCTCTGCCATCGATCGAAACAAAGGATAAAAAACAACAGATACAACGCGAATTTATAATTATCAACTCCATTAATTTCCACAATCCTAGCTTCAGAATTGAGATGCGAAACAAATTAGATTGATCGATGCGAGGCGATGCAATCGATAACACAAAAATTCATTACACAGAGTATTATCCGAACGAATATGGTATGAGAGAAAACAAGATCTGTACAATTCTTAACAACTGACCTTTTTGCTGCTTGAAGACGAGAATTAGTCAAATTGGGGATTTTTCTCTAGGGTTTTCGAATTTGCGATCGGTAGTTGTAAGAGTGTATCTATTCAACAGCTGCGTGTGAATAAATAGCACTATAAATGAGTCTAGATTCCAAATCCTTGTATTTTGTCATTTTTTTGGATAAAGTTAGGAAACTGATTAATGGAGTAATACTGTAGTTAATTGTTATTAGTATTATTTAATAAAATATTAATTTCGATTTGTTGAACCAATTACTAAAAAATGAAACTATTTTCTTAGTCTTGTTGAACAAAATCATTCTTTTCCTTTCCTTTTATGTTCTTTTGTTGAATCAAATAGTCGAAGAAAATATTTTATTTGTGCTTTTAAGCCAAATTATTATAGTGCCACTTTTGTGTTTCCAATATAACCTAAAGTTGTATATTAGATCGATATAATCGATTATCCTAGTAATCATTTTTACAATTATATAGTACGTATATATATAAATTAGATCAAATACAAACCAATTTTAATATACATAATGGGACCAATTTCAATCCTAGACTTTTGGTGAGTTCATGTTCATCACTTTGGTGAATAAATAAATTAGTAGTATATTCGATCTGGGTTCGAATCCATCTGCTTAATTCATTAATTCCACCGCAAATTCAAACACTTTCACAACAAATTAGACATTTTATTATAAGAGAGATTGTTACATATATTTGTGTGTTGAATATATAAAATCAAGAGTAGCTGACAAGAAGAATTTATTGAAGGAAAATCAAAGAATTGCCATCACACAAAAGAAAAAAGATAAGTGTATTACCAAGAAATTGTACTACAATCTAAAATTAGTAGTATATTTCTTTTCTTCGTAAGAAGTTCTATAATTGACAAAGTTCATAATTGAGAAAATAAGACATTACGTAAATCAAGATTAGCTAAACAGTGATCCAATAATAACACATCAAATCAAGAATGACAATTTGCCCAAAACACTGACTATTTTTCCATTTATAAGAAAACTTCATACAGCTTGAATTGGGAAATAACTGTGTAACAAATACAAGAAGCTCCTGTTTTCATGGTCTATGCTTCTAAATTCTAAAGTGAGAAGCTACTGTTTTTATGGACTATGCTACTACGGTTTCTGTCTGCATCTAAAGTCATCAGTAAAATTTCCAGCTTCTCAACACCTAACTGTATCAATGAGAAAATACATCATAAACTACATCAGATCAAAGAGGCTAAACAAGTTACAGAGCGAAAGTCGGCTCGTTCGGAAACTTCATATGGGTTCGATCTACTTTCATCTTCAGCAAGCGGCCAACCCAAAAACTGCCGACTCCACCTGGAAAAGCTGTATCCGACAAACTCAAAACAAAATTGATACAAACACATGTGGAATTATGGTTTAGATCAGTATCGGCTATCGTCAATTCCATCTCAGAGATCTACTACCTTTCTGCCCAATACCTGTACCGGCAAGGCTAGCAGATAGCATCGACCGGGAATCTGGCTGCCACTTCAGCTCTTTGAGAATGGAGAATAAGGTGGCTAGTTCTGCAGTTATTTCACTATCTTTAACATTGTTACACGAAACTACTCTAAGCCTATCGAGCTCCTTCCAAGAAAGGAGTACTGATTCTAGTCCTTGTGTTGTCAGTAACGAGCATCCTTCCAGTGAGAGAGATCTTATGCTCCTGCTGTTAGAAATTAGAATGAGAATGCATTAACCATTCGCATTTCAGTCAATTAGAAGGTAACTCTATCATCAACACAATCGGGGTTAGAACAAAATTTCCATCTTCATTTTTTACTTCATTATGGAAAAATCAATTATGCAGTCACTCACTCGCTGTCAATGCTCTAAATTAGATGGCCGAGACAGATTTACAGTTTGCCTAAATAAATATATATGCATAAGTAGACAGTAAGTATGTGGCACAAGAATTTGCAGAAGCTGTCACTTTTTGCTAATTTTTACCATGACGCTTTAGTAGAAGAATGGATAAGTTTTAGGATGTTTTAACTAGACAATATTATGATATTTCATTGACATTTTCCGCAACGCCCAACTGAAGATTCAGATTAGTATCAAAGTAAAATTGCATCACGTTTCTGTCTCATCAACGTTGAGGCAGATAGATATTGAGCTATAGTTACTTTTTTCAAAAGAAGTATGCAAGCCAACATTTTTGAATCATAGCAAATTCAACCCTAAACCCGACATTTCAATTGCAGGAACAAGCAAATTCAACCATAGTATGACAATCATATGTTTTAGGAAAGAAAAGCAAGAGTTAGGTTTATACCTAAAAATAGTGGCAGCAGCAAAGATACTATCATCCAATCCCCAACAGTCCTCAAGCACTAGCTCTCTAATCTTCCGACACACTACAAACAACGCCTTCACACCCTGCTTGTCTCGCATCTGACACTTCCTCAAATGCAACTCCTCGAGCATCATACACGACCCTAAATGCTCATCCAGTCCCGGACTCTCATCAATATTCTTACACGACTGGAAACTCAAACTCTTCAAGTTCCTACAGTACGACAAGGCCGACAACCAACCCCCCTCCATCCTATGATTACATATCGTCAACTCCTCCAACATCTGGCAACACTGCCCGATTGCCTTGATCCCGTCATAACTCCCCTCACACCCCACCAATTCGAGCTTCACTAATCGGCTGCAACCCTGTGCCAGTATAGTCAATCCAATGTCAGAAACCACAGAATCATAAACCCCATTTATATTCCCATTCAGCTTCAAAATCTGCAAATTCTTGCAATTGTATATCCCCCTCAACGCCATATCACCACAGTAATGTAACTCCATCTCCTGCAACAGCTCACACTCCTTCGCCAAGCAATTCAGCCCTTCTTCACTAACATTCATCAACACTACTCTCCTCAAATTCTTGCAACCCTCAGCTAAAATCGCCACACCAGCATCAATCGCCCTCGACTCGAAAACATCCCCCTTTCTAACAAACAGCCCCTCACCATCTCCCAACACCCCCGAACACAAACGAACCTCAATTAACTTATTACTCAGCAAAATCCCCGAATTTCTCGCCGATTTTATGCAAGCAGGAACCAAATCAACGTCTTCTAAATTAGGAAACCGAAAACTCAACCTACCTGACTCCAGAAACTCCCAATCGATCAACTTAATCGACTTCACCAGCTTCCCGCACAGCACGCACCACCTCCTACAAACCAACGAATTCCTTATAAGCTGCCTCCTGTCACGAATTTTATCAAACACCTTCAGCAGCAGCTCATCCGAGAGCAAATTTGCGGCGGCGGGGGGCGGATTGGGGTTTGACGCGTCGGATTCGGGCTCGGACTCGGAGTAGGGCGAGGTCGACCCGGATTGCGAGACCGCGCGCGGCCGCAATTTGAGGAGCGCGTGCTTCAACGCCTCGTCCGCGTCGTGCATCTTCCTGTTGTTGTGGTTGCCGAGGGCGGATTTAGGGCTAAAAATTGGGCCTTTTCGAGGCGAGGCCGACATTTTGCAGGGGTTAGGGTTTCGGCGCCGCCAAAGCTGAAACGCATCGCCGGTGAAATCAGCTGGAATTGATGGCTACCAAAACGACGCCGTTGCTATGCAGCAGCTTGAAACACACATACCCGTGTGTGTGTGTGTGTGTGTGAAGCTGAGCTCTTGACTTCTTGCTTGCTGGGGAAATTGGAGGAGATTATTAAATTTTGGGAGCGTTCAATGAATTTATGAGTCTGTTTTGTTTATTTTATTTTTTATGGGTGAATTTTTATTTTATTTTTTAGATGAGTTATGATTTTATGAGACTATTATTACTTGGGAAGAGATATGATTTGTGGGACTCGAATTGTTTTTGCTGCTTCGAGGGCCCTCGGTAATTATCTTGATTTCCGAGTCTACTTTTTTATTATTATTATTAATTTTACTTGTTTCTCTAAATGCAAATTCTGTCAAGTACATATATTTAATTTTGTTTATTGTTGTTTAATATCCGTTTCACATGGGATGTACATTTAATTTTAGACGTGGATATCATTGATCCGGATAGAATAATTCAGAAGGAGGGGAAATAAATGCTACTAATATTTTGTTTAATCAATATTTAATTGTATACTATAATGAAAACATTTATTCATAAATTTAATAGTAAAAGGGCCAAAATTAACAAAATTAATTTCCCTTAATCCCAGCTAGTCAGGGGCAAAAGAAAATTCACGAAAGTTAAGAAGCTAAAATATCATATAAAGTGGTAAAATAAATATGTATGTTATTTTAAAGTTGTGTAAATAATAAATTAGTCTTAAAAATGACTAAAATTAATTGAGACGGCTTAAAGAGGAATACGACTCAAATTAGTTGAGACAGAGGGAGTACTAATTATTTAGAACATAAAACAAATAATTGAATAATATTTATAAAGAAAAAATAAAATGAAAGCTTCTCTCTCAACTTATCTCGTCAAGTTGCCATTTGGATTGAAAATTTGTAGACTATGTAGCATAACAAATTTGGAAATTAGATGTGAGAATAGATAGTTTGTTGTTTTTCTAGTAATTTTTACTTCTGACATATCATTGATAGGGATGGCAGTGGATCCGAGCCCCGGCCCGGATCCGAGGATCCAGGTCCTTTTTTAGGATCTGGAGCATCAAAAATTTGGACCCGCTGGATTTGGGTCGGATCTGGAGTACTTAAAAAATTCACGGATCCGGATCTGGAATTTAGTAGATCCATCCCAGATCCGGTCCAGATCC
>JAYJMF010353301.1:0-10930 GCA_036873715.1 Salvia sclarea
TATATATATTCAAGAACCGAAAAGGGCAAGATAAAATAAATACCTTGTTTGAAGCATCGCCACTTGTCACCATGCCTCAAGAAGTATCTGAATTCAGGCGACATGACATAGTGGTCAGATGCATCATTTTCTTTCACTTTAGCACAAAAACCATTCAATTATGGAAAAACTCTATATGATTTTATACTGTAAAATTCTGCGGATTTGCCATTAAAGCTACTGAATGACAATTGCTTGTGATTAACATACAAAATGAACCTAAGATGGATATGCTCGTAATCTAGAGAAAAGGTCGCGTGAAGGTGTCATTGAGGAGATTGAGAGAAGGAACTCAACGATGAAAAATCCGATCTCCAAATCAAAAAAGGCCTATTTCATAACTCAAAGAGCAACATAATTCCTTTTCTCCATATAGAGATCATTAGTTTAAATGCTTAAAGTCTAGATTGTACAAATGAGCGGGCATATGATCTCATCAAATGATTTTCAAAGTTCCAATTTAACACCAAAGTAGCACCATTCATGTGAATATGAAAATGATCAATTTCCAAGTATGAAATCTTTCGCCACTAATAGCACAGTATAGAGTAAATTCACCACAGCATAATGAAGAGAGCAATCAAGTTGCTATAACTAAGAGGCTGAAATTCACAGAAAACTAGCAATTCTTCACACAAGAAAAATTCAAGTTGTTGAAAACAAATACATATTAAACAAAAAAAATCAAGACTGTAATCAGCTCAGCAGGATAAAAAATGGGCTTAGTCATACAAGAAATTAAATCATACTCAAAAAGTGGAATATAAAAATTGAAAAAAATAAACAAATAAAAATTGCATCTTTACAAATGGGCAGCTCTCAGAAATAGCTTTCTGCACGACGCCTCACCAAATTTCAGACAAATAAGATGGAACTAAAAGGGATTTTTGGATAAAGAAATCGACGAAAATAGAGAGATTGAACTCATTTTTCACCTGATTGAAGTGGGAAATGCTAAGGAGCGAGGGAAAATTGAGGAGAATTGGAGATCTACAATGGGAACAAGACAAGGAGCAAAAAAATCAATATGCTCTGTATTTATAGAGAAAAAAGTGTGTGCCAAAATTCTAGTATTTTATTTTCCAGAAAAAAAAATCTTTCTTTTTGGTAATTTTTTTGGATATACAAAAAAAGTGTTTTTCTTTAATTTTGTGGAGATATAATCATTTAACGAGATATAATCATTTAATCATGTCATATGTTTTACTAATTGACTTAAATGATTATATCACCAATAAGTCTAATTTGCGAAGGAAAAAAAAATCTACTATAACTTAAAAAAAATAGAATTATTTCAAGTATATACTTTAGCAATGATTGGTCATAGTCTCATATATGGATGTCTTTAAATTCTTTTTCTAAGAAAAATATCAAACTTAATAAGCTAGTTACTTTTAATTAGATAAATTAATGCTCACTTTTAACTTGATATTCGATTTTATAATAATTTTATATTATGAACTTTTAAGTTATACTGATATGAATTAACGGAAATTATCTTTACCGTTAATTTTTACCATAATTAAACAAAAAAAGAAACGAAAAAGACTGAGTCGTATATATTTCTTCCCTTTCGATTATGGGAAAAAGAGTTCAAATGAAATTCATAATCCCAAAATTCGTATCATATTTCATTCGATTTCATAACATAATTAAGCTATATTTGTAACAAAAAAATTGATTAGGCCTGTAGGCCATATCAGCTTGTTTCAGAAGATGAGTTATAAAATTTGTTTACAGCGTGCACAAAGATAAAATATCAGTAATTAATTAAAGAAAAAAAAATACTCCTATGTCTTAACAATTAAGTTGTGTTTATTAAAAAAAATCTCTAACGACCTCTTATTATATCTTGAGTGGGATTCTGTTCCCCAGATATAAAAGAATAAGTCATTTGAATATATATGATAATCTCTACATTCTTGTTAGATTCGTTGAGTTGTTTTCATGGACAGATGTATGATTTAGCACATTTTGGAGTTGTTAATTGAAATAAAATATAACTATAATGGAATTATTACTTGTATTATTATATTTGGATATCCAATTTGATAGTGAGCCCATCACAAACAGTCAGTTTTACAACTCGTGTTCCAAGTCTTGCAAGCCCAATGGTGGCTCTCGAATTTAATAATATAGTGGGCCGAAAAAATAAAGTATTTAACGCATTAAAATTTTAACACATACAATAATATTTATATGCGGAATTAAGTTGTGTTCTGCGAGATTTTGATACATAAAATTTATTAATTAATCCTATATTTGAATCTTTAATAAAATTTCTCAGTATAAAGTATTAACAGACCTTCAACTAAGTCAAATCCAATTTTGAATTTTGCAATGAAGTATCGTATCTTCTTCTTATGCTTTATTGCGAAAACTATTCATACCACCATACTTCTCCACGTAATTTTAATAAGTGATTAATTATATTTTACGAACCCAACTTTCATTATTTTTCGAAAAATGTTCAAAGTTTACATTTTCTAAATAAATCTTAATCTTTCCATGATTTCTATTTCTACAAAATGTAAATATTCCGCATCACAAAATTCAAGGATCAATAATGAGTCCACTTCGCAGAATTTTTAGGTCGGAAACAAAAATCCACCATATTTATTCTATACTGTCCACCTCAAAATCTAATTAGGTGACATAATGTTCCATCCCTCGATTTTGCGATGAGGTGTCGTACAAAATATTTTGTAGAAAATACTAAAAGATGGACTTTTTCATAAAAGAGATGAATGCAAATTAAATCACGAACTTTACTTGAAATTGCAATTACGACACGATTTTTGAATCTTTGCAATTAAATACACGAGTTTTCAATCTTTTGCAATTGGAACTCAAGTCATATTTTCCAAGTCACAATCTTCGTCAAATCGAACCTCAAACTACCTTATTTCTTGTTGCAACTTTGATGTAGGATTCGATGTTGATCATTCGCTCCATTATATCAGCGCTTCGATTCGATTTTTGTTCGCCGGAAAAACGACTTGAGTCCCAATTGCAAATGTTGGGGTTGGCAAACCCAATCCCACATCGGAAGATAGAAAAATGAATAATTTCTATATAATAAAGTCCACCACTAATTAGTATGAGGCATTTTGGAAAGGAGCCCAAAAATAAATCTGTGCGGGTTCGACCCAAAGCGGACAATATCATACTAATGACGAAATGGTAGCAGTTCCCAACAGGAAAAAAAAATGAAAGTTTGCATTTATCCCTTTCATAAATGATAAGTTGAGAATATATATTTTTTCACTTTCTAAATAAAAAATCAAAATCGAATTTGAGCTTTGAAGAATATATATTTTCTCACTTTCTAAATAAAAAAACAAAATCGAATTTGAGCCAGCACTCACTTCAGTCTTCGCTCTTCGTTGCCGATTTCCAAAATGTGGAGCAAAAAATTGCAGAAACCCCAATAATCCAATTCCAAACTCAAATCCAATTCAATGGAAGAAAGGGAAGAAGGAAGCTCTCATTCAGCCCTAACAAAATCGAGCTCCTCCAATGAGCCATCTCCCACCGGATTCGCCGTCTCCGGCGACCCTCCGCCGCAGTTGCTTTCTCAAGTTTATGGCTTCCTCGCCTCCATCACCGCCGTCGTTGCCGCAGGTCTCATTGATTTTCCCCCTTCTTCACTCAATTGCTGCGTTGGAGCTGAGATTTCTCAAAAAATCCCCAATTTTTTTCCTGCAAAACACACATAATGCACAATTTGCTTGAGGTTTGAATGTTTGATTGGATATGCTTTTGTCTTAGCTAATTAAAATGTAGAAAAATGCTAAAACTTGTATTTGCTCACCTTAATTGAATCCAATTAGGTTAACCAATCCTCAATTAGGGTTTATTACTCCCAGATTAGAGTTTATTGGGGCGGATGCACCGTGCATCTAGAATGTATCAGAGTGTGCGTCGTAGATTCTGAATTTGAGTCATGTGGAACTTAGTGTCGAATTTGAAGAGCAAGATGAGTGATTAGGCATCTTCAGCTCTGAAATTTGAGTCATAATTTGTCTTTAGCAGTTGGTTTCAATTTATATAATTAGGTTGATTAGAAATTTAGAATCAAGATGCAGATTCTGTTTTTACATAGAGCTGAAGATCTCTTTGGGTTAAAGATGCATAACGTGGCAACGAGTTTTTCTCATGATACGATCTTTTTGGCAGGCATTCTCGTGGTGTGGGCATATGTTCCCGACTATTGGTTGCAGTATATAGGAATCGACTACTACCCTAGCAGGTCGGTATCGTAGAATATATGCTTCCCCCTTTTATCATTCTACACTTTTGAGTTTTAACCTTTATTCAAATTCCCTCAACAATACTAAAAGTTACTACTTTATTAGATTAAATTTTCTTATCTTGTGAAAGGGAACAAAGTAGTTTTTAACTTTTAATGGTGGCTGAAATTTGTGATTCATGCTTCGTATTAGTGAAAAATGTGCATATCTTGCTCGGTGTATTTGCTTTGTACATTAACGAGAAGCTTGAAACCCGAAAAATTCAAGATCTTTTAAAGAATGAACTTGTAATCGAAGTGCTTGTGTTATCTTAGCTTAAAAGGTGTTTGAGTATCGTGTCGCTGATCTAGTGATCTTCCTGGATAACTTTTTTCAGGTATTGGGAATTAGGCGTCCCAACTTATGTAACGGTGATGATTGTTGTAGTGATTGTGTTATATACGGGCCTCAACTTCTTGGCTACGCCGCCTCCTACCTCGATGAAGTTGATTTTTGGTACATATCTATATCCACTAATAATCCCGAAATTAGAGGAATATGATCAAAATTTTGATGATGAATTTCAAATATCAAAACAATCTACTTATCTTATCTGCTTGTCTGTCTAATTTTGCAGAGGAATACAGTGAAGACATATTGACCGGCATCCCTATAACAGAAGACGGCGAGCCGGCCCTCGAGTCGTCGTTATCGGAGCTGAGCATCGACCATGTTAATCAAATGTTTAATGATCTAAACTCGTAACCTAGCAAGGATTAGCAACTAATTCTTAGCTTTGTAAAACTAATATCTGATTATTAACTTTCAAAATCCAAAATGGCATTGTTAATTGATGTGATGATTCGAAGCCAACACGTTAAGAATTAAACTACAATTAACATCGTTTTTATTGGGTTGCAAATTTTAGTCTAACCCCCTAATTTGTTGCAATAATAATTCAAGAAAAAATCAATTTATATTGATTCGAGAAATCAAAAGTTGGATTTTAATGGGCTCGAAGTGATGAGTATTTTGACGTGAGTCCACATTTAACATCAACAGGTATACCAAAATGGTGTATTTCCTTCACGCCCATCTTTTAATTTCTTGGATCAAGGGCTCAGTGATGTTTTTTAGATTCACAAAAAAATTAAAGAGCATGAAATCTTAAGTAATTGAATTTGAGGCTAAACACTAAAAATATCATCCTTCATTTACGCCGTTACAACAAATAAACATAATCTCACATCATCAAAAGCCAATCAATATAACAGTACAGCAAAATGAACCGACTGCATTCAGTCACAGAATCTGACAAATCACACCTTCGTGAAAAATATATTAACATACAAACGAAACGAGACGAGACCTATCGAGTATTAGATCATCGAACCCATGCCACGGAGTCAACCTCATCCCTCGCTTTCTTGTACAATTCGAGTCGTTTAGCACATTGCAGCCTCCTCTCCATCAACGCCGGATCTTCATCCAATAACTCAGCAAGTTGCTTACCCTGCAATATCGAGAAACGTGAGTACAAACAGCCATAATAAACGTCAAAAACTAACTTGGGTAGAGCAAATACCTCTCTCCTTCCAATTTGGGTGTAGAAGTAATTGAGTAAATTCTGTTTGGCTTCCTTAACTTGGCAGTAAACGACCGCCTTGGGAATCGAGTTCTTCAGAGTCTCGGATATCATATATACGTAAGACGACACATTAGAACCTATCCTTCTGAAATGTGCCTCTGCATAGCGATCAATGTTCTGTGCCGCTGGTGAGCTATCTCGTGGGTTGCCCCCCGGGTTTCCGGCTTTCTCTACTTCTTGAGGAAGTTTGCGGAAGAAATCTACAGTCAGGTACGAAGATTCCATATCGACCAATCTAACGACTGTTTTCTTGCTTTCCTCACGGAACTTCTCCAACGATTCATTTGCTGCTCCAGCTATAGTCGATTGTAGAGTTGGAAACCGTTTCAACTCCTGTTGCACCAGATGGATTTAATAGAAGAATAGCGAAATCAAAGTTCAAAATTAGAAAAACTAAAAAATTCATAGAGAAAATCTTATGAATGATAGGCTCACCTGGCACTCCCCAATTGACTTCCTGACAAGCTCCTTCAGCACAAGGTGAACCTTTACAACATTTTTTGGGTCAGTGTCTTATGTAACGAGAGTAACGGGATACTGAATAATGTGTCAGAAAAATGGGAGTTAATATCTGAGTACTCACAGCATCCACAGAAGCTTCAGCAGGGCCCCTGAAATAATTTAGTGACCCCTCGATAAGCCTCCGGTAACCTTGTTCAGGAGCAATCAAGTGTGGTTGGTAACCATCGGCTTCTGAGACAATTTTTCTCACGTTCTGAACTGAAAGATGACGATCAAATGGAAGTTTCTTCAATGCAGCAGGTAGCTGATTGTCGAAAACTCCATAAATTCGATCACCTCCGGGACGGCTGAAATAGTAATGCAGATGATTTTATAACAACTATAGTTTCTATTACTAAGCAAATACAATAAAAAATCATGCGAAAGAAAAGTCTGATTGTGTAACAAATAGATTAATTTTAGTACTTTGACAATGCTAAAACTACAACTAAAGTTTGACAGACAAGAACCTATTTGGTTCTATTTCTTGAAATCTTTCTGAAGGATACTCAAGGAAAGAGATGACAAAAAACCCCCAAATACTTTGACCATGTAGAAATTGCTTGGTTGGCAATTCATGAACTACGGACCTACTTTTTTAATTTTTGTGGCACATGTCAACCACCACATCCAAATGAAACCAAAAACAGAGTTTGACAAGGGGAATTACAGGTGCAAAGAATTTTTATATTAAAAATCTGGATAAAAATGCAATATTAATAAGCTTCTAGACCAGCAATATTAGCATAGTCAGCTTTAGAAATTGCAAGATTAACTAATGATTCATCATTTCATCCTACTAATGGAATCAGTGGCAACAGGGGGCAGAAATCTCATAATGATAGAAAACTACATGTGGTGAGTGGACATATAATTTTCGTCATATCGATCAGATATAATATAACTGGGATATCTAATGCATGTGAATCGTAAAAACCCAACAAGAAGATAGAAGTTAGAGGAAGAAGTTCAGATGAAAATTAGTAGGTCAATGAGAAGCACAAGATAGGCATACCCTCCATCCAGATGCTCCTTGAATATCTTGTCGAAGGCACGGCAAAGTTCCAAGATGGTGTATAGTTGAGCCTGAAATACAAGCTTCAGTTGCTGGCAAAGTTGAAATAGTTCAAAATAAAATCACGAAGAGGAAGGCAAGAATCTCACTCCAGCATCAACAGCAATAGGCCTTCCGAGGTGGTCCATCTCAGCTTCAAGTTCATCTATACTTTTGTTGATCAAGGAAGTTATACTTGGAATTCTTGCCCTGATCACAGATTCTAAGTGCTGAAAAAGATGTATCCAACAATGTAAGCTCAAACCAGATTGCAGCAAGTACATCAATGCAGCTGATATACAAAAACGTACCCTAGAGAGCAGCTTTGCTAGATATTCAGAACCCATTTTACTAGCCAAATGCCCATAGTCAGGACTCGTAGCAAAGTACTCGCGCTCCTTTCGCCTAGCAGCCATCATATCAACATTTTTGTTGATATCTGCTTGTGAACGATTCACAATACCCACCCACGGATGTTGTAAACGATAAGCTCTTCCATCCAGAACCTATTGTGAGTAGTAGAGAACAGAAAAATAAGTTCAGCTGCTTGTGTCTAAATGTAAGCGAGAAAAAGAGAGGAGGCCTAATTAAAAGTCGACACTGGATTAGAGTTGCAACTGTAAGGTGTGGAAAGAGGCAACAAATAAGAGTGTGGCCAATTACGAAGCTAATATCGAAGAAATAAGGGTAGCAAGAAACGCCTTGAGGTTAAAAAATGATTGGCGTCCAGACAAAAGAGTGTTGGAAATATCTTTCTAGAGCCTAATATAAACATATAGGGAGGAGGGACTTACATCTATAGCATTGGTTCCCTTGTCCATCAGATCGAGCTTTGTAAGCACTCCAAATGTGCGTTCGCCTGCATGAATACATAATAATAATAATCACAATACAGTACAGTACTACCAAGTTTGTAGCATTTCATATTGAAAATCGCGTCTTAGATTACAGCAGGAAGGTTCTTACCTGATGGATCCACTTCCCTTGCAAGTTTAATAGCATCTGATGTAGCAATATCTTGGTTCGCCGGAGATATTGCCAGAATGATGCAGTTGGGCTGCAGGACAAATGAAATTGTAACACACGCATATACCTGACCACTGACAAGTACATACTCTCTCAAGCAAAGTACATTAAATTTACCTTCTCAACATAAGTGCGCACCATATTCTCAATGTCTTCGACTATAGTTTCAGGTTGCCCCTCTGCAAAGAGTGAATTTTTTTTCTCCATCAGATATAGTATTTATATGTATATCAACTAAATTTAACCAATGAGAAGAACAACTAGTGGGACCGTACCGACAGCAACTTTTGTTAAACCCGGAAGATCAATAAGAGTTAAGTTGACAACTGCAAAGAATTAGAAAGGAAAGGCAATCAGCAACGTTGAATCCCTTAAGTGAGCGACAACAAACTTTATCATATGTCACGTGATCAAAGATAAGTAGCTTCGAAATAGACTCACCATGGGGCGAATAGATACTGAGGTGAATAGGAACTGGAGAAATTTGTTTCGACTTTCCAGTGATTCTATCAGTTTCATCCTGAATTTCCTTCCGAACCAAAGCTGCATCGACAAAAGAACGCAACATAAACATTCCACCAACGGAAACACTGACAAAGTGCAGTATCACACTCATTCACTACACACATACCATAATCAGCGAATTTCCTCCGAGGCAAATGCCCGAATTCTGCGTATTCCTGCCCATCTTCCGTTTTCTGCAGTTGCAACACCAGCGGTCTCCTCGTAACGATCCCTGAACTCAAAATATAAAAATTAAACATCGAATCACAATTCAAACACAATGTGGACTTGCGAAAAACTAATTGCATTAACCAGAACTCACCAGAGCCTCGAGGAAGAAAATCGCGCCCGACTATGCTCTCCAAGACCGAAGACTTCCCTGAACTCTATATTTAGCGCAAAACCACAATAGAAACACATTCAGAAATCACCATTTTACTTAAAACTACAAACAAAACTACAAAAAGAGATCAGAAACCAACACCGCCGCTCCAATTCATGCTACAACTAAATCATCAATCAAATCCCTACTTACCCCCAAAATTCAAAACACCAACATTCAAACTGCAGAATCCGCACGGATCTGCTAATTTTCTCAAATCACTCCCACAAAAAAAACTACAATCAACCACTATCCAATTCTCTACTTTAACTAATCAACACAGCAACCAAATTTTCATGAATTAAGAAACCGACCTGACCACCGACGACGGCAACGGAGGGGAGAGCATCCCAGAGCGAGGAGAAAGCCTGGTCGCCGCCGCCGTAGTCGCCGAGGGCGGTGCAAGCCCTCTGTATTCTGTTCACCAATCCAATCAAACTCTCCATTGTCGCCATCTCACACTCCTTAATTCAAAATAAGTTGGGGAAAATGCAACAGATCTAAATTGAGAATGCGATTGAGCTGCAGCTCGTTTCAAATCGAAACGAATCCGCGTTTGGGAACGGCGAAGAAGCTTCGAATTGAAGTGAGAGGCAGTGAATGAAGAAAGTGTTTGGACTTGAAAAATGGAAGCCGCGTTTGAGAAGAAAGAGAGAAGTTGGAAATGGGGAGATTTTTTTGATTTTATTTTTTTCAAATTTAAGTGGAAAAACACTTTGAAATTAACTGTGTGTATGTGAGTATGTCTGTGTCTGGTTGGGGATATATTGCGCCGGATGCGAACCGTTGGTCTAGTTGTGGACTACGACTGCTATATTGCGCCACATTTATTCTAGTCCTCACTAAAATAATCTTTCTTTTTTCTTCCCTTTCGACAAAAATTTGTATATTTTCTATTATGAGTAAAAAATTATTAGATCTATAACCTAGTACTCTAGTAGTACTTTAATATAATATAAAATTTGGTCTCAAAAAAAATATAATATAAAATTTATTAATGGGCCGTGAATTTTTTGGTAGATAGAATAAACTATGAAATTCTTAATAATGTGGAAGTTTAGTGTGGGATATATATTAATTTATTATTATTATTATTAATTATTAGCATTATTTAATGTGTAGCCGTTTTAGTGTATTGTAGCTTTCCTCCATTTTATCTTTATCAGGTTTTGGGCCTTTCGGTTGGTATTGGTATATAAATTTTTTAATTAAAAGTAACGTTTGGAAAATTTGAAATTTTGAAATGGAAATCGTGGGCCATGGGTAGATTACACCGTTGTGGTGTGGCCGGCTATTGGCGGTTGAGGGTCCACCAACAAAAATAACAACAACAAAAATGGTACTCCCTTCGTCCCCCATATATAGGCCCATGGAAGAGTGGCACGGATTTTAATAAAAAGTGAAAATGATGATAGTTTGAGTGGAGATAAATTATGATTTTATTGAAAAAGTATGAGAGAGAATATAACTTTATTGAAAAAAGTAAGAGAGAGAGAGTATGACTTTATCAAATAAGTACGGTTATTAGGTAAATAAAATGAAAT
>JAYJMF010353312.1:0-10930 GCA_036873715.1 Salvia sclarea
TATACATATATATATATATATATATGATAAGATATAGGGTAGGATTAGAATACAAATCCTTCTTAAAATAGAAAATGAGAACCACTAATTACCGTAGATTCATAAGGATTTAACGGTGTAGATTGAAGTTGGTTGTTTTCCACAAACTTAGGAACTAAAATGCACGTTTGTTTAATTACATGACTTGAGGATAATATTCCTAACCGTAAATTTAATTAATTAATTCATAAATGCACACTATATAATTCATTAAGAAAATGCACACATACCTTGTTTCAGAAATATTAGAATGGGATTAGACAAATTTTACATTTAAGTTTTCTATAATCAAAATTTGGAGCACCAAATTTTTCATCTTTCCAAATGCATTATCTCACTCACCTAATGCACTTCAATATGAGGAATTTGTTGCAGTTTATTTTTTGAGAAACTTCGTGCAATATGAATTTTTTAATGAAATTTTAATAATCAAAACCTGAATAATGTGCAGTATAATGCATTGTGATTATATCATGTATGAATTCATTAATGCATGATAAATATACTTCATTGTTTTCATTAAAAAATCATCATACACAAATCAAATGAACTCCTTAATAATATTAGAATACGTGGAGTTACAGAAAATAAATGAATAGAATAACAAACTCACCATTACTTCGCCAAATAAATAGGTAATCACGCATTAAGTAAATAAATAGGCAATCACAACCGTCCACTAAATGCACGGATAGGATTAGTTCTAATATATATATAAAATCATTCTTAAAATTAAAATAAGTATAATATTATATGTAATGTAATCATCTAAATTGTAAGAATATGTAAAATTTTATGATAGTAATAAGATAAAATAATATATTAAATAAAAGTAGAATATTACATGTACATTTAATCGCAAGAATATGTAATTATAGAAGGAATACATCATAATAAATTTATCGTGTTAATATTATGTTAAGTCATACATATAATATGCAAATCAAATTTGTAAAGTAAGATTTTCTTAAAACCAAATTTGTAAAATATGATTTTCTTATAATATACAAGGTGAAAGGAGAAATGCCATAGCAGACGAAATATCTTCACAAATAAAGTTTGTGTCATTTCAAAATTCGCGGTCTGTTAGCCTTTGTACATCTAGGCGTATAACTTTCTCCTTCCTTTTTCCAAGTAAATTTCTGCACAACTCTCTCTCTCTCTCTCTCTCTCTCTCTCTCATACACATGCACACTCTCACCTTCACGAGATTTGCATAATTCAGTCGTCGTGATGCAGACGCTTTTCTAAAAAATAGTATTTCGACCGAAGGATTCAATTCACTTCTCGATCATCGCTAGTTTGTTACGATCCCAACTATCTTCTTCGGCTCGTGATATATACATCGTATCGTAATCTACAATTTTCAGCTGATCCGTGCTTGGTTCCTAGGTTTTGAATGCGTTGATTCGAGAATGGCGGCGTCGAATGGAAGCGAGTTTTTCGAGCTTGACGTCGAGTTTGAGGCGGACAGCTCGTTTCCGCGGCCATCAAATGCTGAGTCGGTGGCGGGGGACGAGGCGGAGCTGCGAAGGGCGGCAATCGAGCGCCTTCCGTCGCAGAGACGTTCGAATTTTGTTTCACTGACGAGCACGCCGGAGGAGCCCGACGGCGGCGGAGAGAGAACCGACGCCTTTGACGTTCGGAAGCTAGATCGTTTCAATCGCGAGCTCCTTGTTAGGAGAGCGCTCGACACTACCGATCAGGACAATTTCAAACTGCTTTCTGGCATCAAAGACCGCCTTGATAGGTGAGGAATTATGTCTCGACATGCACAAAGTTAATTACGTAGTGACTTGATTGATTTTAAATAAATATTTGATGAACTGCTGCTGTGAGCCTGGGACTGTGAGACAAGTAATCTACTTAATATTTGTAATGGGCTCGTAATTTCTTCTATTTGATTTTACTTATTTTCTAAATCAGAGTTGGTTTGGAGATTCCGAAAATTGAAGTCCGATTTCAGAACCTACAGATCTCTGCCAATGTACAAATAGGTTCCAGAGCCCTTCCTACTTTGGTGAATTATACCCGCGATGCGCTTGAGGTAATGAGTTTTAATCTTCTGAATGTTATATTGAGTGATATATTGGACATTTATTTTGTAATCAAACTCTTGGTGTGTATTTGAATGCATTTGCTCGCACAAAAATGTCCATCCAACTTTTACATGTGTGCTTATGTTTGCATTTTTATGGAGGGATAATCTCCATATGTTCCAATGTTCTTGTTTCAAACAATGTTCCATCAGTCAATAATATTGTTATTTATTAAACAATAAGCAATTCTGCCACTGTTCAATAACATGATTCAGTGAGATTTTTGTTTAGTGCAGCATCTACTGACTAAACTGCAAATATGTAAGCCAGACAGGCATAACCTGACCATCCTGAACAACATAAGCGGTGTTATACAACCAGGAAGGTGAGCATATCCATGATGGCAAATTTACTCTGAAAAATAATATCAATGTATCTAATTTCTTATTTCTGTATTGTATGACTTTAAATGCAATATATGTTTGAAATGTGTTTTTCTCTGTTAGATGTATGAAATAGCATGGTTTTAGGAGGTTCCGCCAGCCTTATGTTCTTTTTCACCTCACTTGTGTAGGATTCACTGTTGATTGGAGGAATGGAATGTGTATTTAGAGATGCCTTTTGATATCTCTGTGTTTGTAATACATGATTTGCTTGCATTTCATTCAGGCTATTTTTTCTTTGAATTCATTAAAAACAAAACACATGAGGATTAAACGTCAGTGTGACCTAGTGAAAGAGGAAATTGGCAGTGTGACACTTTTTAGTATATTGCATTAACAGCTGCTTATGCTTATTCTCTTTTAGGATGACACTGCTTTTGGGACCTCCGGGTTCTGGAAAATCTACCTTACTTATGGCTCTAGCTGGTAAGCTTCAGAGTGGCCTGAAGGTAAGTATAAGCAGGTGCATTAGAAACACAATTTCAACTGCATTTATCTTTTATCCTCATGTTATTGCCCGTGTAGTCGTTGGTGGATTCGTCCAATTTAAAGTATTTTCAATTGTAGAATAATAGTTCTTCCAATGAAACTGACGTGAGAATACTTTGAAGTACACACATCATGCTTTCTTCCTCCCAGACATGATTTGCCTAACTCAGTGGATACTCTATAAGGGCATCTGAAAGCTGTTCTCCTATAAAACTTCATTTAGATACCTTTTGTATTTGCTTTTGAAAAGAAAATTGAACTCTTATAAGATTTTTGAAGCAAGTCTTTGGGTTTCAGAAAAGTGGGACTATCACATACAATGGCCATAAGCTTGACGATTTCTTTGTTCAAAGGGCTTCCGCTTATATAAGCCAAACAGATAGTCATGTTGCGGAGCTAACTGTAAGAGAAACACTAGACTTTGCTGCAAGATGCCAAGGTTCAAGTGAAGGTTTTTCAGGTGTGTTGTATATTTCAGTTGGTTTTTTCCTTCAACTTTTTTCTACATGCAATCTTGTTTTTCGATGTCAATTAGTTGAACTGCTACACTGAGCATCTTGACTTCTCATCAAGTGGGATTGAGTAGAACTAATTATAATGTTCCGTTTGTACATTTCTAAATTCCTTTGTTCGACAGGATATATGAAGGATCTCACTCTGCTTGAGGAGGAAAAAAATATATGTCCTCGCCCAGAGATAGATGCTTATATGAAGGTGATTTAAATGCTCTAGTCGTGACTGTTACTCTTTCCCATGTTATTCATTCCTTGAAATAGCTGATAAAAAATTTCTCAGGCATCATCCCTTGGTGGTAAAAAACACAGTGTGTCAACTGACTACATCCTCAAAATTCTTGGCCTAGATGTATGTTCTGATACACTTGTTGGTAATGACATGCTCAGGGGTGTTTCCGGGGGACAAAGAAAGAGAGTTACAACTGGTGAGATCTCTCTCTCATGTGCATTAGGGCATGTTAGGAGACATTATTACTGCCAAAAAACCATCATCTCAACAGCAATGATAAAGCTTGCATTTCAATATATTAATCCTTGTCTGCTTTAAACAGGAGAGATGGTGGTTGGGCCACGAAAAACACTTTTTATGGATGAAATATCCACAGGACTTGATAGCTCTACGACATTCCAAATTGTCAAGTGTACAAGGAATTTTGTTCATTTTATGGAAGGAACAGTACTGATGGCTCTTCTTCAGCCAGCCCCAGAGACTTTCGAGCTTTTTGATGATCTCATACTGCTCTCTGAAGGATACCTGGTATATCAGGGACCTCGTGAAGAAGTTATTGAGTTCTTTCAGTCACTCGGTTTTCTGTTACCTCCTCGTAAGAGCATTGCTGATTTTTTGCAAGAGGTAATTCTTCCCTTTGTCTCCGCTAAACTGATTTTTACAGGGAATTCACGTTTCTTATTCTTATCCAGGTAACATCAAGAAAGGATCAGGCCCAGTACTGGGGTGATCGTTCCAAACCATATGAGTTTATTCCAGTTTCAAAAATTGCTGAAGAGTTTAGGAATTCGAGATATGGCCAAAATATGGCGTCTTTCCTCTCCCATCCATATGACAAATCTAAAAATCACCCTTCATCGCTGCCCAAAGCAAAGTATGCCGTACCAAGAATGGAGCTCTTTAAAGCATGTTTTTTCAGAGAGTTACTTCTGATAGACAGACATCGTGCCCTATACATCTTCAGAACATGCCAGGTACTTCATTAAGTTGTATGATTTTCTGGTTGGTTATTTACTTAACCAATATATATATACAGGTTGCTTTTGTAGGATTTGTGACATGCACCATGTTTCTCCGAACGAGACTACATCCTACTGATGTGAAAAATGGCGAGCTTTATCTTTCATGCTTATTCTTTGGTCTGGTGCATATGATGTTCAATGGGTTTTCTGAGCTACCACTTATGATTTTTAGACTGCCGGTATTCTACAAACAGAGAGATAATCTTTTCCACCCTGCATGGGCTTGGTCTCTACCAAGCTTCATACTTCGCCTGCCTTACTCTATGGTTGAAGCTATAGTATGGTCTTGTGTAGTATATTATACTGTAGGATTTACTCCTGAAGGTGGAAGGTTTGTCCTGTACACCTTTTCTTTCTTCACGCGATTATAAGTTTGATCACCAAAGGTAGTGTCATCTTTATGTTTCAGGTTTTTGCGTTATATGTTTATACTCTTTTCTGTGCACCAAATGGCATTGGGACTCTTCAGGACAATGGCTGCTTTGGCAAGAGATATGATCATTGCTAATACTTTTGGGTCAGCTGCATTACTGGTCATCTTTTTGCTAGGTGGATTTATTCTACCAAAGGGTAAGATTTGTTTGTCATCATAAACAACTACCTCTTTGTTTTATACTTGGTCACGACCTTCTTTCTCAGAGATGATCAAACCATGGTGGGTTTGGGGATTCTGGGTGTCTCCACTGTCTTATGGGCAGCGAGCAATTTCAGTTAATGAGTTTACTGCTAAAAGATGGATGGAGGTGAGATCTTGCAATGATTTTATAAGTGGCAGAGTCCAAATAGAAAATGGTGTTGATTTTCTTGCTTGCTGATAATTCTTTTGTTTGTATTTATTGAACTTGATATCGCAGAGGTCAGCTGGAAACACCACTCTTGGAAATACGATTCTGCAAAATCATAGTTTACCCAGTAATGGTCATTGGTATTGGCTTGGAGTAGGTGCTTTACTAGGATATGCTTTGTTTTTCAACATTACAGTGACAGCAGCACTTTCCTTTCTCAATCGTAAGTCACTGCACACTTCTGATATTCAATTGAGGTCTTAAACTAGGCACAGTCTAGGACAAGTAAACTAACTTTGAGTTGTCAAGATTACGCACATGAATATCCAGCAAGCATGTTTAAATCTGAGTTGCATGCATGATTTCCTCAAGGCACATTATCGGCTAACTTTAAGAGGAGTTAGCTGAACTGAGCGGAGTTCTTTATTTGATCTGGACGGAGTCCATCTATTCTCATAGAATTTTTTTGAAACAAAGTCCAGCCATATGATTTTACCATCTCTTCTTGGTTCTTACAGCTATTCAAAAATCACAGACAATTGTCCCTCCAGAAGAACATTCAGCTACCAGTGGTACATTAGTAAAGCTCAATGAGTTACTAGCTATGCATTAACCTTAACAAATGTGCTAACTTATCATCAAAACTGACTTTTGGCATGTCAGCTAACAAGGGCGGACCTAATACGAAATCAGGCATTGATGGAATAAAAAAGAAAGGAATGATTCTACCATTTAAACCATTGACCTTAACGTTCCATAATGTCAACTACTTTGTTGATATGCCTAAGGTACTTCTTTGAGCAACCTCATCCAACAACCACTACATTTTTAATTGCAAATCATGACTTAATTATATTTGCATCTGAGTTTCTAGGAAATGAGCTCACAAGGTGTACCAGAGACAAGATTGCAACTCTTGTCAAATGTCAGTGGAGTATTCTCACCTGGAGTTCTGACAGCACTAATGGGATCAAGTGGAGCAGGGAAGACAACGTTAATGGATGTTCTTGCTGGTAGGAAGACTGGTGGGTATATAGAAGGAGATATTAAAATCTCTGGATACCTCAAGGAACAAAGCACTTTTGCCAGAATATCAGGATATGTTGAACAGAGCGATATACATTCTCCTCAGGTGACAGTCATGGAGTCTCTATGGTTTTCTTCATTTCTTCGGCTACCAAAGGAAGTGAATGAAAGACAAAGAGAAGTGAGATGCTGAAAACTTTAAGGTTCTTATATATTGTTATCCCCTTTCCTTCTTTACTCTAATAAATTGTTTTGCAGGATTTTGTTGAAGAGGTAATGCAGTTAGTAGAGCTGGCCTCTTTGAGGCATGCTTTGGTAGGATTGCCAGGAAGTACAGGTTTATCCACGGAACAAAGAAAACGTCTGACAATTGCAGTGGAGCTTGTGTCTAATCCATCAATAATTTTTATGGACGAACCTACATCTGGCCTTGATGCAAGAGCAGCAGCTATTGTCATGCGGACAGTTCGAAATACAGTTGATACTGGAAGAACTGTGGTTTGCACCATACATCAACCAAGTATTGAGATATTTGAAGCATTCGATGAGGTTTGTAGTTCAAGTAACAAATATAAACTCACTTGATCACATGCTAAACTGACTGATGGTAATGAATACTCCAGCTGCTTCTTATGAAGCGAGGGGGGAGAATGATATATGGTGGTAAGCTTGGTGAAAATTCACAAACCATGATCAGCTATTTTCAGGTAAAAACTGTCTATCATCATGTGAACTTGATTGTGAGCATTTCTTTTTGTAAGAGCCAATTTTGTATCCTATCATTTTTTTAGTCAACTGAAGGGTTCTGATTTCTGATGGCTCTAAAAGAGGAGATTTGATCCCTGGAACAGGCCAAGCCTAGCATCAGTCCAAGAAAACAATAATTACAGATTTTTTAGCAAATAGATAGATTGTTTCCATCATTGATTGGGATCTTATTATACAAACTTCCTAATTCTGTGTTTCCCTTGTGCGTCATCCATCATAACATCTTTGTTGCATTGCTCAGGGAATAAGTGGAGTTCCTTCAATACCTGATGGTTACAACCCAGCAACTTGGATGCTTGAGATAAGCTCACCTGCTGTTGAAGAGAGGATTCACCAAGACTTTGCTGTCATATATCAAAACTCACAGCAGTATCGGTAGTATTTACATTTACTTTCTCTCCTATAGGAAGAATAATATATTTCCACATTCATGCTTTCCGTTACCTTTAATTTTTTTGTTTTAATTCTCTGGAAGTTTAACAAAAGTTCTCTTGATTTTTGATATAGGGACGTTGAAGCTTCCATTCAGAGTCTCAGTATTCCACCTCAAAACTCCGAACCTCTGAGATTTAATTCAATATATTCCAAAGATTTATTTTCTCAATTCAGAATATGCCTCGCGAAGCAAAACCTTGTCTACTGGAGGAGTCCTGCGTATAATGCTGTGAGAATGTTCTTTACAACGCTAAGTGCTATTATTATCGGCACTGTATTTTGGGATGTTGGTTCAAAAAGGTGAACATAGTTATGGTCATCATCATCTTTTATTTATTGGCTTACTTCTCCTGATGCTGATGCTCTTAGTTTGTTTCTCATACTTGTGTCGATCAATGTGAAAAATGTTAAAGAATGACATGCATGCTTATTTCCTGGGCATAATCGTTCTGTAAATGTTTGCAGAGACTCAAGTCAAAACTTGATGGTTGTGATGGGCGCTCTTTATGCTTCTGTCATGTTTCTTGGGGTTAACAATTCATCTTCTGTACAACCAGTAGTTTCTATTGAGAGGACAGTTTTCTACAGAGAGAAAGCTGCTGGAATGTACTCTCCATTTCCTTTTGCATTTGCCCAGGTTCAATGCTCTCACACCTAGTTTAACGCTGCAATAATATGACTCAACCAATTGAAGTTGATGCCTAATAAATAAATCGTGTTTAAATAGTCTTCTATCAGTAGATAAAACTCTTAAGAACTCCTTGTTGACCTAATTCCAGGATGCAGAATCACATTCAAAATGATATAGAACTCACTTTACCTCATAGCTGTTTAGGGTAATATTGATTAGCTAGGAATATGTCAAACTGCATGGCTTTCTTAGGTTTAGGTATACTGTGAAAATAATGTGAACATAAGTTTTCCAAACTATGTTTGTGCTTACAGACGATCTATCTGAAATTCAGGGAATTGTCGAGATTCCATACATTCTAGCACAGACTATAGTCTATGGAATCATTACATACTTCATGATAAACTTCGAGAGGACAGCAGGTATTGTTCTACAAATTTTGCCTCCTAAGTTGTTCTCATTTTATTTTACTTTTGTTATGTAATAGTATTATAGTGGGGGGGGGGGGAAGAAACTGATTTTCACCCAATAAATATATCCGTGTGGTGCAGGCAAATTTTTCATGTACCTCCTTTTCATGTTTCTAACCTTCACATACTTCACCTTCTACGGTATGATGGTTGTTGGACTTACTCCCAACCAGAGCTTCGCTTCAGTGGTCGCCTCTTTGTTTTACTCGTTGTGGAATCTCCTCTCCGGCTTCCTTGTCCCAAAACCAGTAAGGGGATGTTTACTTTATACGATAGAGTAGATTCACAATACATATGATTGAGTATTGGAAGGATTGCATGATCAAACAAGCTCAAAATGTTCAATCCACCTTTATTAGTAAATATGCGTACAGAAATCACCTCATCTGCTTTCTCTCTCTCTCCTAATTCCGATCTTCCATTTTCATCCATTCAGAGCATTCCTGGATGGTGGATATGGTTCTATTATATCTGCCCTATGGCATGGACGTTACGTGGCATAATCACGTCCCAACTAGGCGACGTAGAGACAATAATCAAAGCGCAGGATTTTGAAGGCAGTGTGAAAGACTTCATCAATGTGCATTATGGTTACGATTCAGGGATGCTTGGAGTATCAGTTGCTGTACTTGTTGTATTCAGCCTCCTATTTTTCGGAGTTTTCGCTGTTTCTGTCAAAGTTCTCAACTTCCAGAGAAGATGAATCAAGGTGATTTTTGCTGCCTCTACTACTATTGCAATAGATGCCTTCATCAACACAGGTGAACTACTGCTACATCTGTTCATACAAATATGCAATATTGTCTCTTTATGTCTGATTTTGTCAAATGTGAAACATTTGAATATTTTATATACTTGTGATTAAAATTGAAATACTTGAGGTTAGTATTTGATGAAATTCCAATTCTAACCTCTTGTTCACTTGTTCCATTATCAATTTATCATTAGCAGTTAGCACTGCACTTATGTGAATTTATGTGATAAATTTGTTTCAGTTTTTGTATTTCTTTGTGTGTGTCTGTGTGTAATTGTCTAAAATGTCAACTTACAAGTTAGTAGAATGTTTTTCCTTTTTCTTGTTTATCTTTCTTGTTTTGTTTATTGAAAGGTTGTACTCTACATTTTCTTCCTTTTAATAAAATGTACCAGAAGAACAACAGAACAGAAAAACATTATCGTATTCTCTTTTTTCTTAGGCCTGCAACATCATATTTGAACAAAAATTCAATGTTTTATCTATGAATTTATGCTCTTGTATAGTGATTGATGAATTAGATTATATACACAGTCTATACGTATAAAATATAAAACAAAAAATTACTAATAATACTGCTATTTATTTAAGGACCGAAAATTTCGCCTAGTGACTTTTACGTCCATTTTACTCGTTTACAGTGGGTTTCTCATTTATTGCTTGCACTGAAATTTAGTCTTTATGCATGTAAATAAAACTGCAGTAATCTATCCCCTGTTTAAACTCAACTTACATGTTAAGATTGATATATTCACAAAAAAGGATAACATATTTAATTAGTAAAGTAGGTTCATGTTTAAACTCAACTTTTATGTTAAGATCGATATATTAAAAAACAAGAAAAAGGAAATTATATATTAGGTTCAATTCCACGCCTCTCTTTCATCTATACTAATAGAAAAAGAGTCAGTGTGACAAAATATTGGATTGCCTAATATACCCCTACTCTAAATCTAATCTAAAGATAAAATTTAATTGGATTGAATTAAAATTTAATCATCATCATATTATAATAACTAATCCTAAATATTTATCCAATAGGCATATGGATTTATCAAATAATCATGAGTTGGAGTGATCCAATAGGCCTATGGATTTATCAAGCCACACGACATATTGCAAAACATGATATATTTGTATTTGTAATGTAATGAATAGTAGTTAGTTTAAAATAAAATGATATTCTAAATTAGAATGACAATGTAAACATATTCAGTTTTGTTAGTATTTAATGATTAGTATTTTATATAATCAATAGCATCTTACCTTTTTCTTATTTTATTTT
>JAYJMF010353333.1:0-10928 GCA_036873715.1 Salvia sclarea
AAATTAAGTATTTTATTATAAATTAATAATTATTAATTTATAGATTAATTAATAATTCTTTTAATTAATAAATTTTGATAATCCCAAAAGTATTAATTTATAGAATTTATAGTGTAATAAGAGTGGTGAATCAATGACCAACCAACCCAACCTCTAAAAAGAATGGGAGGAAGTAGAAAAACTTACAATAACTAGTCATTAATGATGAGAACAGTACAGTACAGAACTAGACAAACTTTACACGGAGAGTAGACTTAAATATGAAGTTGGCTTTTGGGGATGACTGTGAAGTTGCACATTCATTGACCATAGTGCCCTTCTACAGTAGTTTACTGTGATGAAGGATATATTTGTGCACATGTCAAAATGAAAATTAATTGCTCTGCAATTTTTTCTAATTGCCCTGTATTTTATGTCAGCTGTTAATTTTAAATTCTAATGCCACAAAACCGTGTACTATTTCTCAGAGAAATTAACACTTTTTATAAAAGAGGTGCCCGAAATAGTTAGCTTTTCAGTTTATCTGAAGGTATATTAGCTATAAATAATATAGACCTTTTCTCATAATTCAAAACTTCAAAATATATGTAGAAAAGCAACGTGATTCATTGATTTCCGGTCTCTTTCGGCCTTCCTTCATATTTAAATTTCTATTAAAGTAACAAAAGAAAAAGAAAAGAAAATAGCACGTGAAAAATTCATACGTCGTGGGACTGAATCGTGGCCGTTGGTATTTCCAATAGGTCGCTATCATGCAGTACAAACCGCACATGTTAGATTGCTATCCACAGTGAAATGTCGGACGAATTGTGCTTTGCCACGTGGCTTGACAGATATTTGGTGTTTGTACTTTAGAATGATACGTGTAGAGTTGAAATACACTAATACACTATCCATGATTGTATTTACATTGGCCTATAAGATTAATCTTTTGAAAATACAATTTGCAATACACTTGCACACACTTTAAATGTGATTGAAAGGAAAACGTATAACCAACTAAATCCTGTTTCGTGATTGATAGGATATAGGCCCAGAGGCTAAGCCCAAGTACCAGGCCCAAGCTACCAAAGGTCAAGCCCAAATTGAGAACCGTGGCCCAGCGACCTCGGCCTGACGACCTCGGTCCTGCGACCTAGTCCAGCGATCTCATCATAGCGACCCCGGCCTAGCGACCTCGTCACAGCGACCTCGGCCTAACGACCCCGGTCCAGCGACCTAGTCCAGCGACTCAGTCCAGCGACCTAGTCCAGCGACCTCGGCATAGCAACCTCGTCACGACGACCTCGCCTAGCGACCTCGTCATGACGACCTCGCCCAGCAACCTTGGTCCAGCGACCTCGTCACAGCGACCTCGGTCTAGCGACCTCGTCCTAGCGACCTCGTCGAACGACCTCGTCATAGCGACCTCGGCCTAGCGACCTCGTCATAGCGACCTCAGCCTAGCGGCCTCGTCACGACGACCTCGCCCAGCGACCTCGGTCTAGCGACCTCGTCCTAGCGACCTCGTCCTAGCGACCTCGTCCAACGACCTCGCCACAGCGACCTCGGCCTAGCGACCTCGTCACAGCGACCTCGGCCAGGCGACCTCAGCCAGGCGACCTCGGCCATCCGACCTCTGTCAACAAACGCCGGCCCAACAACGACGGCCCAACAAGTAACCTAGAACCTTCAGCGCCCCAAAAGCCCAATCAAAGCATGGATAGACTCGGACTGCATGAAGATAAACCATAAGAGTTACAATGAAACCCTAAGTCGAGTCTTATTAGGAGAAGACTTCGAGTGGAGATCTAACTCTCCAAGAACCCGATCACCCACCTATAAATAGAGGCTAAAAGCCATAGAATAGGGGACGAATACTCTTGTAATCTCTCTCACATACAAGCAATAATACTCTTTTTCTCGCTCCATGGACGTAGATCTATCTTAATAGATCGAACCACGTAAATCCCTTGTGTCCTCCTTGTGTTCTTCTGGCTCATTAATTACCTCACGAAAATATACTCGATCAGT
Organism: Salvia sclarea; assembly: GCA_036873715.1. Taxonomy (NCBI): domain Eukaryota; kingdom Viridiplantae; phylum Streptophyta; class Magnoliopsida; order Lamiales; family Lamiaceae; genus Salvia; species Salvia sclarea. Next base: position 2,014 of record JAYJMF010353333.1, read on the forward strand.
GATAAAATTACATATAAGATAATTATTCATTAATGCATAAACTTTTACTCATTTTACAATTTTGATGGAAATTTAAAACGTTATATGATGTCAACACTTTTTAGTTTGTTGTAAAATTATGGCATTTATATTTTTATCATCTAAATATTGACATATTGATCGTAATATCAACTGAGTAGAAAATATCAAACTCGTGCGATCATAATTTGACAATGTTGACTTAGATGCTCATGATTGTCAATAATTCGGTAAGGGAAACAAATTGGCAAGTCAATTTCACAATAAGTCATAAAATGATTAAATTATTACAAAAAAATTCAGAAATTGTATTAAAAACATAAAATAGATTAGATTTTAGACGTACATTGATTGACGATTAACCCTTAAACATACACATGTGCTAGTGTTGGTTGAATTTGTTTGGATATAACATTTCCAATGTGATGGTTATGTATCGAAAAATCATTACGCCCACGAGTTATATATTTATAATGAATAAGGCGATGCTTAAGTATTAATAATTTCGAGTTGGGGATTAATAAATCTAAATTAAAATTTAATAATAAATTATAAATTGACATTAGTAAATTCTATAGGATATCAATTAGAGTGATTTTTACATAATAATTAACTAGAATACTCCAACCGTATGATGCATGGAATAATTATAATTAAATAAAAATAAAATATAATCATAATTAAAATAAAATAATAAATAAAATGTTAATATGAAACATAAAATATTATAATTGTAGATTTTTTGCTAGTGCAATCTTTTTCTGAAATTTGATCCTAATTAATATCGTGTCAACTCGCGGAAATATTAATTCTAATTTTTTATTTCCCAGCTTTAGAAGGTGGGCATGGCTTGCCGCAATACCATTGGGGAGATGTATATGTATTTGAGAAGTGTTTCTTTATTTTAGCATTGAAGGCGAAAAAGTATTTTAATTTATAAGATTATTGTTTTATTTAAACTCTATGTAATAAAACGAATCTGCTTATACAATGTCAATGTTTTTATAAAAAATATTATAATGTGTGGCATTCGGGCGAGCCATGTCAATCTTTTGGAATCGGAAAATGGAATCGGGGTACAATTGATAAAAAAGCGATAGTTCGGGATTTAATAAAATATTTTCGATAGTTCATGGTATAATTGATGGTACCAAAATAGTTCGGGGTTAAATTGATATTCACACTTTATAATATATAATTAGGTTAATAGTATTTTATGTCCCCATCTTTCAGCTTTTTCCAAAATATGTCTCTAACTTTCATTTATTCATATATGTCCCCATCTTTCAACTTTTTTCCATAATATGTCCACTTGACAAATTCTGGCAATAGAAACCTCGCCGGATTCAAATGCGAACCATTTTTTTCCACATCAAAGTCAAAACGATGTCGTTTTATTACCTAAAAAAACCACATAAATTAAAATCCACCTAAACTAACTAATATAGCAACACAAAAAAAAGAGATACAAAAATGAGATTTTAGCTAAAAAGAGATACAAAAATGAGATTTTAACTATGTGCTAATTAATATAGCAACACAAATAAAAAGCTACAAAAATGAGATTTTAGCTTATGTCGATATTTTTAACTTTTTTGGAGGTAATAAGACGTCGTTTTGATGTTCACGTGTAAAAGAATGGATCGCATTTGAAACCGGTGAGGTTTCCGTTGCCGAAATTTGTCAAGCGAGACATATTGTGAAAAAAGTTGAAAGATGAAGACATATTATGAATAAATGAAAGTTGGGGACATATTTTGAAAAAAGCTAAAAGATGGACACAATTAACCCTATATAATTTGCATCGGGACATTAAATTAACATAACTTATTCATTTTAAATTCATTTTTTGCATACCATATATCAAATTAAAGCTCGTAACACGATTTTTAATTCAAGATCCATATTGCATATTTTTTTAAAAAAAAATAGCATTATTACTTTTTAAACTTGAAAAAAGTCATGGAATCCACCATCCGGAAAATTAGACGGCATGCATTTTTAATTAAACTTAATAAATTTATTCTTATTATTTGTGTATATAATAAACCATTAATTTCAAACAAACTATAAAATTGTCACTAAATTCCAAATTAATTTTTAATTTGGGATCCACGTTTAACTATAGTATAGACTTTGGTTGTGCAGTTTGCTATTTAATGACTTATCACGGGTTGCTTATTGATTATTAAATCGATGTTGAAATCCTATAAGCAAAATCTTCATTGTTGGTTTTAGGGATGTGTAAGAACCGAATCAGATCATGAAAACCGACCGAATTGAGAGATTTTGGTCGGTTCGATCGGATTTTTTTCAAGTTCGGTTTGCAGTTCGGCTGTGAATTATGAAAATCGAATTGATTTCAATGGGTTTGTGGTTTTAGCATTTAGGTTCGATGGGTAACCGAACAGACCGAAACCTATTAATAAAAATATATAATATATTATTTATGTATTAATAATACTTACAATTCTTATTAGTACAATATTATATAATATAATATATTTTTATAATATACTAGTTAGGGTTTTCAATGAGTTTTCCACTCACACATATCGCCGTTGCTTTCTGATTTTCCTACTACGCTTTGTCGCTTCCTCCTTACACTTCACTTCCGGTCGCTGGAGATTCTCAAGCTACCGCTCACTTAGTCCGCTCAAGCCTCCTCAGTCCTCACTGCTCACCCCACCGCTCAACCGCTTACTCTTCATCGCTCGTCGGCCGTCGCACCTCCTCACGCCACACAACCACCTCGTCGCAGCCGCTCCACTGCTCAGTCCAGCCCCCCGTCAGCTGGCAGCCAGCAACCGACATCTCGTACTCCGGCCACTCCGTATTGCTCGGTTTTGATCGACCGGTTTTCAGTGCGATTTTTATTCTTTTTACGTTCGGTTAGGTTCATTTTCTATGCAGTCGGTTCGGTGCTCGGTTTGAGAAAATTTGATGGGTCGGTCGAACCGATTGACCGATCCACACCCCTACTTGGTTTTAAATTTTAATAGATCTTTTTTTACTAAAATAATGACAGACTAATTTATTTATTTAATTTGAATTTATAAATCTATCTTATGATTTTTAATTAGAGAATTTAACTGTAATTTATGTGGAGATTATAGTGTTGGTTATATATATGCAGATTTTGCGTACAACATTATATACTGCTTTTTCTTTGTAATTCGAACTCAAATACTGATGCCTTATCAGTATCATATATAAGAAAAGCCAATTTTCATTCCAATCGAACCTGATGACAATATCTTTTTGTCTAGGCTATGTGTTGTTTATGCTCTCTTGCATGTTTTTATGTGTTCTGTGCTCTGGTACCTGTTTTACTATGTATTATCTTGTTTGGTATTTTCTGAGTGCAGGTTTTATACGGTTTTCTATCTAAGGGGGAACTGTTATCCCATCCTAACAGAAGCTTTTCTTTAGTCTGGCCCTTGTCCATTTGTATGGTTTTGGCATCATCATAAAAAGGGAAATTGTTGGGAAAATGAAGGAAAATATCCCTCCTCAGCTTTGATGATACCAAAATATCGGATTTTACAAGGACTGATATTTTATTGATTCAAGTGTAAGAGTAAATTTTCTTATAGTATAGTTTTTTTGAAGCTGTGCTGAAGATTGAAGATCTTGAAGATTGAAGAAGCTGAAGTTTTCTTGCTGTCATCAAGAAACTGGTGGTCCGGATACTGACATCAACTAAGTCAGTTTTTACTTCTCAAAACTGATGTCTATCAGCTTTTGAAAGAAGACCAGTCAATCATGAAGTCAAAACTGGTGCTTACGTGGACTGCAGAAACTGAGTGACAAGTGTCAGTTTCAAATCAAGGGAACCTTAAACAACATTGAAGAAGCTTTAAGGTTTCCTGACATTCACTTTGTCGCAACTGATATAAAGTGAATGAAGACAAAATTGGAGATACACTCTTTCACATGGAAAGCTGGAGCAGTTGACTCAAGGTCATCTGCATTAAATGCGAAGATTGCAAAAATTGTCCTTCACCCTCTCGAGACGCGCGGATTTTCTCTTTTCGTGCTAAAGGACCTGCAATTCACCTCTCCATCCTGCAGAAGTACCCGAACTACTTCAAGCTATGGAAGAGAGAGAGAAGATCGGTTGTGAGGCGAATTTAAATTCCTCTCTCACAACAGCTGAATTCAGAGAAGAAGGTCTTGGCTCTAACAGAATTATTCCTGCCTTCTGCTATAAATACGTTCTCACCCTTTTCGATTCATCTACCGATTCTACACATTAGTTGAAGCTCTGCCAAATTTGCTAGTCAGTCTTCTTGCTAAAACTCAGTTTACCTAAGTATTTTCTTTGTTCTCTTATAATTTTTTAGGCATTTACACCATCCAAATATTAAGCCTAGAGACTGTTGCAGAATGGCTTTCTCTGTGCCAGTTGGAGCATTTCGAGCCAACCTTTTCAACCCTTAGAAAAGAGAGTTTGAGTGCGTGTTCGAGACAGTCGTCTGAACATATTGGTTCTTAGAACCTGTAAACTAAGTGTAAGTGGTTTCTTAGTACCTGCAAAGTAAGAAGTAAAATCCAACCTAGAGTGTTGGTATCAGTAGCAAAACTGATCTAAGGTTTATAGTGGACCCGAAAGAACTTGTGAGTGCAAGGCAGTTTGATGGAAAACGCTGGTAAGGATGAGACCCTGCTGAAGTTAGTTTCCATGATAACAGAAACAGATAATATAGCAGATAGCACAAAGACACACACCAAACTGAATAAGAAAGATTGTTCTTGGAAAGGATCTAGTTCAGTTGAACCGGGTCAGAGACACGATGTTCTATCGAACAACCAGGTCTGATAACAATTGTTGGGTCCCGGAGGGTTACTGAACTGCTGTATGTGGGGGGGGGGAATGCACCAGTAGGCTATTTTTGAAAAACTTAAATAGGAACTGATACTGAATATCAGTTTACAGAGTTTAGTTTACAAAAGGATAAGACAAAATCTAAAGGGGTTTTGAGATCATTAAAACAAGATATATTAATTTTCATATATTTTCTCAGCAATTTCCCCCTTTTTGATGATGTCAAAACTTAAGCACAACGAAGACTAGAAACAGGGGAGACAGAACAATCTTTCCCCAAAGCAAGAAAACCATAGCAAAAACATAAAGCGTTATTAATAACACAGAGCCTGGACAACTAGAGGTTGTCATCAAGTTGATTGAGTGAAACTTATCTTTCATATAACAATACTGATAAGACATCAGTACAAAACAGAACAGCAAGAAAGCAAGGAGATTACATTTTGGAACACTGACCACAAACCTTAAATACATTACTGCTAAGCTTCTTGAAGTCTTCTTTCTTCAAATCTGGCACCATTCTGTAGATCCTAGCCAGAGTATTCACCTCCAAGTCAATTTTAGTCGTGCTGACAAGAATGCCAGACATGGGAGGAGAAACTGATTTGTAGCTAGGGTGAGGAATTTCTTTGACTCCAGCGCGCGCAGCTGCTTCCTTGAGTCTTCGTACTTCTGCCTTGTCTGCATGATAGTAGAGGAAATAGTCCCATGCATCAGACGTTGACACAATGCTGCTTTTGACGTTGGCAAAGACGTAGTACCATTTGATAAATACTTCCATCTGGCCTTCATACCAGTCATTCAGATCCGCAGACACTCATTTCTCAAAGACATAGAATCTTTTCCCATGAGAAACAAGAAGTCATGCATTGCCAAAAGTGGTTAGGGCTTGGTATGGCAACAGTTTGGAAGTTACTTTCATGATATTGGCTGGAGTGGCGCTGTCAGATTCGACGTATAGCTTCTTCTTAATCCGCCTGGACTGTTCTTCATCTTCTCTTGGGCGCTTGTCGTGCCTCATTTGATGTTCTGCTGAGACTTGAAGAACATCAGTGTGAGGGAGAGGGGGATGCATTGCTGAAGTAAAGGCTTTCATCTGTTCTTCAACAAATTGGTCTTCAGAATAACCAGTGAATTCGTCCCCCCTTTTGGCATCATCAAGGCTGAGGAGCAAGTCTTGAATCTCCATCTTCAGGGCAGGAATTTGATTGACCTGAGATTTAAGGGCTTCAACTCGTTGCTTGAAAGGCGTCATTGCTTGAGAGATGGCATCAACAATGTCGGCTGGGTTGGTAGGAATAGCTGCAAGCTTCTTTATGACGTCTTGATAGTATGCTTCAGTCATTCTGTGGTTGGATTCACTCATGGAGTGATAAAGATCCATCTTCTTTTTGAGGAAAAGATAGTTTGTAGTGTCATATTCTTTCTCCTTCACGTATTGTCTGAAGGCACGCTTCAGTATCTCCATCTCTACGGCTTGAAGGGCCATCTTTGCATCTATCTTCTTCTTCCAGAATTCAATGGTGTGGGACTGCTTTTGGCAATATAGTTTCAGACCCTGAATTTTGCATTGTTGATCGTAGATAGTGGTGGCTTGAACTTCAACCACAACGCGGAGATTGGTTAGATCAGCTTCCATGTTGCTGGAAGAATTGACTTAAACTTGCTCGCAGACGCAGACTTCCAGGAGCGTATCTTTTCCAGCAAGGCAGGGTCAACACCCGGGCACTCTTCTTCAAAAATGGGCTGACGCTCTAAGTGCTCAGCTGGAATGTGGAGTGCAGGTCAACACCCCGGGCGTCCCAAAGAGAGATCAGGAGCAGAAACTGAAGCAGGGCGTTCCAAAATTTCAACAGGGACTGTGGAGTGTAGATCATCCTGTTTCTTCTTCATTTCGGCCATCAAGTTGGCAAAGGATGCTTCCTGATCTTCAGACATCTCACTTTCAAGGAAAACTGAGGGAATAGAGGCAACTGGAAGATCATCCTTGTCAGTTTCCATTGGAGCAGTAGAGGGAGAGGCGGCAGCTCGAGAGTCCTCTACTACGATCTCCTCGTCTGTTTTTTCAGACTGTGCAACCTCAGTCGGAGTGGCATCAGTTCTAGTTCTTTTTCACTCATGTGGGTGGGTTGATCAGAGAGAGAAGAGAGATCGAGAGGAAAGACTCCATAATAGTTAAGAACAACAACTTCCTGTTGCAATGTATTCAGCTTCAGTTGTTGATGTTACCACTGAAGTTTGTTTCTTTGAGAACCATGAGATCAGTTTGTGACCTAAAAACTGACATGTTCCTAAAGTGGATTTTCTGTCAATTTAGCATCCTGCAAAATCTGAGTCTGGGTATCCAGAAAGCTTGAAACTGTCATCAGCTGGATACTAGATCCCCATATTTGGATTTCCCTTAAGATATCTCAGTATCCTTTTTGTTGCATCCATATGAGCTTCCTCAGGATTAGACTGATATCTCGCACAGACTCCCACAGCAAAGGCTATGTCTGGTCGACTTGCTCTGAGATATAAGAGAGAACCAATTATCTCTCTGTATTTGGTTTGATTGACTGATTTCCCTTCAGTTCCTGGATCCACTTTACAGTTTGTATTAATGGGAATTTTCACAACCTTTGTATGTTGCACGCCAAATCTGTTTACCAACTCCTTGGTGTATTTTGACTGATTGATGAAGATTGCTTCAGCTGATTGCTTTACTTGTAGACCCAGGAAGAAATTCATTCTCCCATCATTGACATCTGGAATTTTTTGGCCATGATATCAGCAAACTTCTTGCATAGATTTTCTGAGCTTGATCCAAATATGATGTCATCAAACGTATATTTGAACTAGTAGAATATCTCCATTCTCCTTCAGTGTGAACAGGGTTCTATCCACTGAACCCTTTTTAAAACCTTGTTCCAAGAGGTATTCTGACAGAGTGTCGTACCAAGCTCGTGGGGCTTGCTTTAAGCCGTACGGAGCCTTCTTTAGTTTATATACCCTGTCTGGTCCAGCAGTTTCAAATATTGGAGGTTGTTCAACATAAACCTCATCAGTAAGAATTCCATTGCGAAATGCGCACTTCACATCCATCTGATGCACTTTGAATCTCATGTAGGTTGCATATGCCAAGAACAGTCTGACTGCCTCCAGTCTGGCTACTGGGGCAAATGTTTCGTCAAAGTCAATACCCTCTTCTTAACTATATCCTTTAGCAACTAATCGTGCTTTGTTTCTGACAACTACTCCTTTGTCATCCTTCTTGTTTTTGAAAACCTATTTCAGTCCGATGACCTTCAATTTCACTGGTTGATCGAGTAACTCCCATAGTGAATTCCTGGTGAATTCATTTAGCTCTTCCTGCATGGCATTCGTCCAATGAGTGCATTTTTTAGCCTCCTGCACTTCTTTAGGTTCAGTTTGTGACAGAAAATAACTGAACTGTTCTGACTAATTGATGGAGACTTGATCCAACTCATAGACCAGATTACATGTTGATCTTCTGGTTCTAACTCGATCAGTTGTTCTCCAATGATATTTTCTGATGGATGATTCTCGTACCATCTTCTATTTCTTTTGATTTTTTAGGGGATAGTGGAATTTCTTTTGGTGGATTGGCAAACTGATCTTCAGTGTTGATGTCAGTCTGACTAACTGGAAACTGAGTTTGAGCGAGTTCAGCTTCAGTCTCCTTTGCCCTTTTTTGAAGATGAATTCGTTCCTCCTTGATTGTTGCCTCCTTAAGTTGCTTCAGTATTGACTCTAGAGCTGTCAAACGGCCGGGCCGGGCCGGCCCGGGCTCGGGCCCACCGGGCCAAACATTATTTTTCAGGCCGGGCCGGGCCAGCCCGAAATCTTCCGGCCTGAATTTTTGGAACCCAAGCCCAGCCCTTACGAATTTTCGGGCGGCCGGGTCAACCCGGCCCGATTTTTATTTTTTTATTTTTTAAAAAAATTTAAAATTTTTGTGGTCAAATTTAATAGATGTATGCATTTGTTTAAAGTAGAAGTGTAGAACCAACCCTAATAAATAATAAAATTAAATATAAAGCAAAATAAATCAATATCTCGTAAAATT
>JAYJMF010353383.1:0-10920 GCA_036873715.1 Salvia sclarea
CTGACATTATTAAATGGGGATGAAACGAATTAGAAGAGTAAAATACTTTTTACTTGAGTTTGAGAGGACATAATATACAAGTTGTTAATATGTGGAATTTTGTTATTTTTGTTTATTTAAAATTTTGAATTTACTGTATAATTTGAATAAATTAATTTCAACCGCTTTTCCAATTAAATGTGAATTTTTGGTTGGTAGAATAGCAATATCATCTTATAAATGTTTTCATTTGGTAAAATCTAACAAAAAAATTGCTGTGAGATTGATAGGAAAATATAATACTAATAATTATTAGAGTAAATATAGATGTTAGATAAATATGAAATAAATAAATTAATAAGAAAATAACATATAAATAGGTGGTACTCAATCAATATAGAATGTTAGCTTATAATCGTATATTTAAATATTAATAATTCTAATATAACACAAATTTTATCATACTTTAATAGTCACCGCAGCGGCGCCCGCAGTCGCGGGCGGTGGTATGACTGCCCAGACGAGGCGGGCGCCCGCCACGTGGCGCCACCCCATTCGGCCACGTCATTCGCCGTTGAAAATATTTAATTTTTTTTTTAATTTATATTCTCATTTTCAACTATAAATACCCCATTTTCACTACATTTCATACACCAATTCTCCAACTTACTTCATTTATATACCATTTTATCTACAATCCTCCAAATTTCAAAAAAATGTATTGTAATTAGTTTTCTTTTTATTTATTACAAAATTATATTATAATTTTCCAAATATTCAATACAATTTATTTATTTTAATTAATTACATAGTTTTAATTATTTAAATTGAACAAAAAAAATATATGTATAAAATGGGATGACCTCCAACATGGAGGCCATCAATGCAGAGCCCAAAGCCCTCCATGTTGGAGGGTTTTGCTGCTGATACTCTAATACTTCATTCGTCCCTGAAAAGTGTGCAGATTTTTCTTTTTTCGTCCATCCCTGAAAAAGTTTCAATTTCTATCCTCATTATTTCAATTTTATTACCAAAAAATCAAACATGACCCACCATTACATCACATTATCATTATTTTGCATTACTTTATCACTTAAAAAGTGGGATCCTTTCTCCACTCACATTACTTTATCACTATTTTGCATCACTTTATCATTTAAAAAGTGAGATCATTTTTCCAAGGCTTCTTTCGGGAGTCTTGTAACTAGTGGGGAACGAGAAGGAAGGGGGAGCACAACAAAAGCTGCACCCTATTCTTGTCTCAGACCACTTTATCACTATTTTGCATTAAAACATGCGTCACTCCCTCCCTTGCACACTTTTGAGGGACGGAGGGAGTATAATTTAATATAAATTTGGACTTAATTTTTTACATGTTAGGTAATACAATATTCCCTCAATCTTATAAAATTTAAGGCATTTCTTTTGAGCACGCAATTTAAGAAGAATTGAAAAGTATAGAAAGTGATTATATGGATATATATTATTTAAAATTGTGAGTAAAACGTGTTTAAGAAAGAAAACGCAAATGAGCTTTAAGTTTTGTAGAATGTAGGAAACATATATTTATAAATGAAAATTATAATATAAATATATTTTGATTACATAGCACCAAATAATTCCCGTCGAATTTCGACAGGTTACTGACTAGTATTACATACACAATTTCACGTCATCCTAAAATATTAGAAAACTCAATTTAAATTCTTCTGACTTTAAAAACATCACCGAAAATTTGTCAACTTGGAAATGGAACCACATGCCGCCCAAGCGTATGATATGAATTTAATCTTTTTGTTTTTGAAGTCATGATATGAATTTAACTAAACAAAGTAAAAGTCTAACTACAATAAGGTGATATGTGGCTATTGAAAACTCAATATTACACAAAGTCATTGATATCAGTTAAGATTCAGACCAAACACAAAAGGGTTTCCACTCACAATTAAGCCGTATAACGCACAACCAAAAACATATTCTTTAAAAAAAACAGCAAATTTTACTTTTTACTGCAAACAAAAAGAATTCAGATTTCTGTAAACATCACCTAAACCACCCTCTCTTCCCCCACCCACGTTTTCCAGTTCCTTTCATAAAGGAGAACAAATGTTGCCATACGAAACACTGCTGTAACACAAATGTGATCGCAAGGACTAATACGTGCAGTTCTTGGGGAGGTTGCGGATGACATTACTCTTCATACCAATCCTAGTGCGCATGGCCTCAACACCAGACGAGTTCATTGCCTTCATTACTTTCATCCGGACCACGTGATCTCTCGACTGCACAGTCGCTAGCCCCATGCTCTTGTACCTGCAAAAATTTATAACATTAAGTTCCACATTGACATGCTCAGCAAAAATTTGCAAACCCACACCACTCCCACCAAAACCTATACTCGGGTAGAACAGGCCATGGCAGTGGTGGTGGCCAATACTCGGGTAGAACAGGCCATGGACATACCTAGCAGCCAATGCAGATGTGATCTCACTGTGTAAGGCTGTGGGACGATGTTTCTGGCGATAGTATCTTAGATAGTCCCTAGACCCAAGCATTTTGGTAGACGTTGCACCATTATTCCGGCTGGTGATGACAAGCTCAGCGCCACCACTACCAAGAGTAACAGCATTCTTTTCCATGTCACCAACAGCAACCAGTTGGTTTTCATCCGTGCCCTGTTGGTTTTCACCCGTGCCCTCGTAACTTTTAAACGAAAAACAAGAAGTTAGAAGTCATTGGAATGAACTAGAAGGTTAAAGCAAGAACCAGTCAGAAGCCACAAAAATTAGTATACAGAAACATATACCTGCTTGTGTAATCATAAAAATCTTCAAGCTCTGCTTCCTCATCTTCACTTCCATCACCATAGTGCACTTTGCAGTGATTTTTTGCCTCCATATGCTTCCGAACAGCCTCCAAACTACTGAAAGGGTGGCATCTCTCATTGCAGTACAAACACAAGAAATCTTGTTTGACCTGCAGATGTAATTAACAGATCAATTGGAAGTCACAATTTACAAAAATATTAGATGACCCTAAAAGATGAAACATTATTATCCATGCCGACAAACACCATTGATAAGACAACACAATCGTTACCTTGAGGCCCAAATATGTGAGAAGACCTTCAGGATCCTTCAGATACTCAATATCTGGAATGAAGAAACCATGCTTCTTGTGCATGTGTACCATACATTTCTCTATTGTAGCATGCTTTAAATCACACATAAAGCAACAAGATGGGCCTAAATCTTCATCCATGTCATCATTAGTGGCACTCCCATCAACTTTTAATTGCTTCAATGAGTCACTGGCTTCTCCGAGTAATTCTTCATCAGGATCAACCTCTTCCCAGTCACTCTCTTCGCTTTCTTCATCTTCCTCCATCACATGATGCAGAGATTCCTTCAGAGCACGGCGTGTAAGAGGCTTGATTATCGTACTCCCCTCATCTTTGCTGCTTTCAGAAGCCCTTATTAAGTGACTCTTAGACTTCAGGTGTTGTTCATGGGCTTTCACACTTCTATAGCCCTTGCCACAAAGGCCACAACTGTAAAGCATGGGAGTCTCATTTAGCTTCTTTTTCTCATCAGCAAGTGCAGATTGTCTAGCTTGGAAGAGTGTTTCAGTCACTCCTGGTACACCAGCAACCTTCACAACGATAACACTAATTATATATAGCCATATAGGTAATGAAGCAGCAGGGTATGATCGAAATGGCTATATTTATCAACCATTTCAATTCCAAGAAAGAAGATTGAATCCAAACAACTTCAAATATATGAAAATTACAGCACGCAGAGCTTCTCGAGTCCAACATTATAGCAAGGCACATGATGAATGAGCTTAACCAGCTTCAAAGCAAATGAAAACTCCGCCACCAAATGAGGAATTCAAGAATTGAGGAAACTAACTTCATGATTCAGCACGTAGTCACAACTCATACCCAAAGGCCTCCTATGATTCCTATCAGTAGAAAAATCCCCTCATATTTATACACAATCCTAACAAAATCTCATTCCTTTCGCAATCCAACCATACAAAACATTGTTCCAGGAAACACACTACCATACTACAATTAATTCCTACTCCTACACAGAATTTCATCGGTGGCTTCATAAATATATTAGAAAGGACCAAAAACAAGCTCAATAAATGATAGAAGCACATGCTCAGGAGCTCCACAACGCAATGACATCTTATCATAATTAAGAAAAAACATTTCAATAACCAAAAAACAATCATTGAATAGAACGGAACCTTGCGTTTGAGATTGTAGCGGTGCCACTCGGATTTGTAATGGAGCTTTTGTTCGAAATCCTCCGCGAATTCTTTGTTGCAAGCGTTGCACGTTAATCCCGGCATCTCTTCTCCTTCCTCTCTCCTTTTTTTCCCCTTTTCCTGTGATTCGATTGCTACGATTTAATCAAATTAAGGAGATTTTTCGAGTGAAAAATGTGAGGGTTTCCTTCAGCAGCCGCTTTCTAATTTCGTTGCAAATATCTGTATTTATATGGATGAAAACAACGTGTGTCGTATGCGCTTGCGATAGGCGCTCCGAGACCAAGTGCTGACGAGTTTTGGTCGTTTCTGTAATTTACTTCTTTTTGAAGGTTTGAATTTCTAATATTAGGCATTTTGAAGGTCGGTTCATTTTCCTTTCTTTTGGCCGAGTTGTATTTTAATTATTTTAATATTTATAATCCTTAATATGGAAAAAGTTATAAAACCCTAACTACATCCCTTTCTCAAGTGTGTATTAGATAGAAATTTGTGGGCTTAATTGCAGCAGCGGAGAGGAATGAATGGTGCTAAAATTTTAAAATTCGAAATATAAGGGTGTTAATACAAAAGTAAATTTAAATTGTGTATAAAAATATTTTTTTTGTCATTGGGTGTTCGGGCTCCCCTTGCCCCTAGTTCCCCTTGGATCCTCAGGCGTTTAAAATAAGTTTCATCGCGATTCTCGTTCGGTATCTTCTACTAACGTCTCTATAATAATGTTGATTTATTTACAATCCGTAATAAGGTAAGAAAAAATATTTGATTAGAATTCTAACAAAATCTCATTTGCAAGTGTGTGTTAGAAAATTGTGGGAGTGAATCCTTGAACTTTCAATTATGATATAGTAATTCTATGTTATTCTCATGCTAGCGTCTTAATACTAGCTTAATGTGTTGTTGCTGTAATGTTACTCTTCTTATCTGACTACAATGTGGGATATTTTTCGATTTGTTATAACATCTTAAGACCATTAATCGTAGGTAAAGAAAATTTGATTCCCAAAATCTCCAACTTTTTGAAATATTTGATAAAATATACTCCTGTTCATGCATGTTTTAGCATCTTCATGTTCAACCATGGATATGATGACGTAGGCAGATGATAATGATATCATCATCGTAAATATTTACAGCGGCAAGAAAGACGGTGAAACGAAGCTCTAATACTCCACATTTTTGCAAATAAGATCTTTTTTTGTTGATATTGCAAATCAATAAAAATGATGGTGATGATGATATATGTAAGGGACTTTTAGTAAACAATAACTTTACATAATGATAGGGTTTAATTTTATTTTTTTTATAAATAAATGCAGAAATGTTAAATTTTGATACAACGTATTGTATATTTGTATTGTTAAATTCTTTGTAAAGTTGATTTAAGTCGTGCGAATATTTATAAATGAGAAAAAAAAATACTATCTTAACCAGATAATTACGTAATTTCAGTATTGTAATTTGCTCCCATAAATAATAACTATATACAATATAACCTACTTTTCTTGTGCCAAGAGATTGAATTACACAACACATGATGATGAAGCACACTTCAATTGATAAAATGTTTCCTCTCTAACCAAAGATAGAAGGTTCGAGTCATGTCGGGTGTGTGAGCTTGTGTGAAGTTATTTTACATGTGTTCTTCCAAAAACAGAAATGAAAAACAAATTTATATAGAAAGGAAGAAGAAAAAAGCAGAATATCGTTGCAGTTTCAAAAGGACATTTTAAAAACAGATTTAACATCTAAAACAATATTTAGAAAAAAGGGAGGGCACATCAATCGACAAGAGAGGAATTCAGAAATACCAATAACCTTTTTTCACATTCAGTGGTCATCATTGGAGCACGAACATTTCCACCAACTGAGGTGTATTTACATGGAAAGAAACCAAAACAACCACAAGATGAAAAAATTCAAGAAATGCACTTGATATGTGGGAGAATTTTTTCACAACGATGAACGTGCAGTGCCATTCCAGCAGCTGCAGCCACCGCTTCTTTCTTTCGTCGAGGCATTTTCACTACGACGAAGGTGATCGTGGTGGCACTGCCGAGGCCTTGCAGATGGGGCACCAATTCTTCACCTGCAACCATTGGTTTATGCATGTTGCATGATACCCATGCTGGCACTCGACCAAGCTTCCAATCTCGTCTCCGGTGGCATACTCCTCCTACGAAAGATGCATAGCTTTGTCACTCTCTTGAACCAAAGGATTCAATTAAATCACCAAGATATGATATTATGCCATATTCAACAATGCGGTCTTATTTCCTTATAAGGCCATGAATCTTATCAAAAGGAATAACAACCTGGCAAATACTGCATTTGATGTCATCACCATCCTCGCCCGATTCTGTGGTTTCCACACTTGACGGGGTAGGCTCATATACGCTTTTCGTTAGGCATTTTAACAGTGCATCTTCTGAGAGAGCTGTGCTCACTGTACCCATCCTTTCTTCTAAAGCTAATAATTCCTGTTAGTACAACACTTTGATTTTAGTAATGAGACACGTCGCACAAGGCTGCCATCCATCAAAATGAGACATTGTATATAAGAAAGCCCGACCTCATATGACATATTATCAATATCCAGCCTCATGTCTCTGTGTTGGTCGTAGAGGTTGAGGCCGCTGAGGAACAATCTGGTCTCCAGTGCAAGTATTTGCTGTAAATAACGAAGCGTTGGTTACCAAGCACAACAATTTGTTGATATCGTGGCAGATAAAAATGACAATACCTCGTGTGTCAACTCTTCATCTTGCTCGATTCTCTCAAGAGCCATTAATACCTGCAAAGAAGCACGCACTTCAACTTAGTCCAATTAGAATAGTGAACTAGCTTAGTGCATAGAAAATTAAGCAAATACCTCAGCAATCCCATCCATGTTAAACCGCCGTAACACATCATGGTTCATCAAATTTGCTAATCCAGATTCAGCAGAGGCGAAAGACGTTCTTGATGATGAATTATCACGGTGAGATCTTGAACCACTTACTGGAAACTGCTGTGAGGCACTCCCATCACCAACATCAAAAGGCGTCTCGTAATCGTTTCTAGAGAAACTCACAGCAGGTTCCCTAACAGAGGAACCGTTTCTTCCATCTGGTCGGCTGGTGAACCTCATTCTAGTAGTTACGTTCATTGATCTCCGATTCCAAGTAGAACTAGAGCCACTGCTATCCTCTAAATCGGAAATGGAGATGCCACTGGTTGTTGGGGAGGTATGCCTATCTACATTTGGTGAGGCCATATTCTTTCTCCCCCTACAAGACGAACTGCTTTCTCCTCCTAAACTTCTCTTTTTGACGAAGTTCTTCCTCACAGATGCTGGTTCTGGTTGCGGACAACTAGGTGGTACAACGTCTGATGCAGAATTGCATCTCAGATTCTTCAAGCCATACCTGCTTCCATTAATCCTATTAAATGGTCCTAGTGCAGAGCTTCTAGAGGCTGATGGAACAGGGGAAGCTGGTGAAGTACTTTGGTTGTGCAGTCCAGATTTGCAACGAAACGTTTTTTGAGTACCAACACTAGTTGATGCACTAGAACTCCCTTCTTCAGTCATATTAACCTCATTAGACTTCGCCATTGACTCTGGCTGAGAAACAACCTCTTGAGCTTCCGATTCAGTCGATACACTACTCTCCGATGGATCAGATGTCACTTGAGAAGTTATCTTTCTCTTGGAATCGAGACATGACCTTTTTGCATTAGTCATGGTGGAATTACTTCTTGAGGATTTCCCAGTAACTTCAGTTCCACTTGGAGAGCGAATAGAAGGTCTCGAATATTTGCTTGTATCTGAGAGACTGATTCTAGCATTCTGACCGAACTTAATTCTTCCACTGCATCCAATCCGGTTGCAAAATTGAGAGCTATGATCCCCATGAGTGGCTGCTTCTTTGAAAGCTGTTGCACTGTAATTCTTTCTGGGTGTCACACTCCCACCCGCCCCTCTTTTCCCAGAGGATCGGTCCATGATTACTTCAGCTTCTGTTCGAGAACAAAATTTTATTTTCTCAGCCTCAAACCTTTATAAACACCCCTAATCTAAACGAACAGGGGAAGGCGCCACAGAATCAACACACCAATATCACGAAATTCGACAACAAAATTCATAAGCTCATTTTCCTATGTCATTAGCAATCATAATCAAACTAATAAGTGTTTGATTATCACAAAACGACGTCATCATAATTGGATTGCGGAAGTCAGAAAATGAGGAGAAAGAAAGCAGAGACTCATATAGTCAAAGTGCCGTTTCCCTATTTCACGGATTATCTTATTATATTGCTTCTACACTTCCTATTATTGGTCAAGCAATATTTTACAGAAAAGCAAAAAATCAACACAAAGTCTCAAGCAACGACGATTACGACCTTCTCTCTCTTGTAAAACAAACAATCTGCATATTCAAAGTAAGACTAATCTCTCTCTCTTCCCCTCTCTCTATTGAGCCGATAATCAACATAACAGAAACAACAACAAAGTCAGCGATGATAAAATCCACATAAAAACATCAAACATGATCATCCATAATCCAATCACAATTCCAAAAACGATCAAAACTTGAACAAAAATTCAATCAACAAAACGATCAGAAAACAGACCTTACGACGATCGAGACAGTAATCCTTCTTTTCCAACCTCTGGTTCCTTTCTGTCTGTCAACAAAAGCGAAAAAAAGAAGAAAAAGAAAAGAAGTTTCAACTACTACGCGATACGAGAAGAGCCTTAGCCTTTTTTAGAGAGAGAGAGAGGAACAGAGGTCTCCTAAAAATGAAAACGAAATTGTGAAATGCCAAGTATAGATACGTGCGCGTGCGTATGTATGAATGTGTGTGTCCGTGGCAAAATTGGGGAATATTAATATTAGGAAAACTCAGCAGTAACCATAAAAACATGAAGAAAATAAAATAAAATTTTCATTCCCTTTTTATTTAACAACAAAGAAACCTATGCTCCTGAAATGCCGTCCGTGACGTGATCTCGGCCGTCCGATTCGCTTCCCGATTTCAACGGTCAAAGATCGCGGGCCATCCACGGTGGGCCCACTGCTAAGTCGTACAAGCTGTCAGCGGTTCTGGTTGACGAAATAAATACTTCATTTCCATAATTTGGTCGTATTTCAATTATTATCTCTGCATTTATGTATTTTTTTTTAAATCCTCTGGATTTTATAGAGATAAATATCATAACAAAATTTATATCAATAAAATGAAATTATTATAGAATATATTGATTTGCCTTGTAGTATAAGATAGAGTGATGTCAAAGGCTCAAAGTCCTAGCTCTGATGATATAGACATTTTTGAATAAGCATTCAATTTTATCTACATTCTTTTCTTGCTATTTTCTCTCTCGCTATTATCTTTATAACAGAAGTTAAGTACTCACTTAAATGACTTGTTGAAGCCACGACTCATTAGTTGGAGGATAAAGATTTTATCAATGCACTTTAAATATTTATCTATAATAGAGTAGTTACAATAAGCAGGCAATGCACGATATTGCGAATAATTTTATATACAGACTTCATACTCAATCAATGAAATTCACGAGTATGGAGCATGGACAAAATTTCCTAAATAAAATCTCACCATTTGACTTTAGTGAATTAGATATATCTCGCCATTTTATTTGATTTTCAAACTGTGTCAAAAACATATAACTCCAGCCTCCAAGGGACCAAATCCAAAGTCAAAAGAATACATGCGGATTTTTTTTGACCTGAGACAATACTAAATTAAATGAATCAATAAATAAAACAATTGTGTGCCTAAGTCGAAATAGGTAATGTACATCCCCACCCACACCTAACATATAAGCTGGACATCCCTATAAATCAGATTGCCTTCCTAAATGAAGACCAACATAAGATACACGCATATCCCCAATCCTAATACTGGAAAACAATCACTCATATTTGCTGGCAATAATCCACCACCACATAAATACTCAAATATAATCCTTACACATTCATTATTATTATTTTTTTATTCGATAAATAATTTTTTGGTGATTATTATATACTCCATCTTGAATACACACGAACACATATAATTATACTTGGACATTTTTTTTATATAACAGTTTGCGGTAAGTATGTCAGTCGAGTAGTAGTATAATTTACATGGTTCGACATAATGAGAGGTTTAGATGAATATAGATGATTAAAAAAAATGTTTTTTCTTCCTTTGGTATACTTGTCAGTTGTCATTCTTATTAGAAATACTTGATATTTTAGCTTAGGTAGAGGGTAAAATAATTATTGTTACTATTTTTTAAAAATAATTATCATTCTTTATCCGTTCGCATGAAAATCTTTGTCAATAAATAAATGGTTAATTGTAAAGCAAATCCTCCGATTTTGTTCCAGTTTTTAGAATTTTAGACACTACTTAATTATATGTTTTTTTAATCAGGCAAAAGAAATTTTTTCATTAACACAGCCTAAAGAATTTGTCGACTCGAAAAATGTCACTGCAGGTTAAATAAAAAAATTGAAATTGGTCGGAAATCCGGAAAAACTAATTGTTGGATCTTGAAAATTAATCGTGCCACCTTGCCTCAAAAAAGGATAATAATAATAATAATAATAATAATAATAATAATAATAATAATAATAATAATAATAATAATAATAATAATAAT
>JAYJMF010353394.1:0-10918 GCA_036873715.1 Salvia sclarea
GTAGTATATGTTATTTGCAAATGTGTATAATGATATTTGCAAATATGTACACCGTGATTTGCAATTGGTTCGTAGTTCTTATTTTAAGGAGGGTTTTTATTTTAGCCACCCCTATATATATATATATATATAATTGTTGTAAGATGGTACGTTTCCACGATTGAGGCGTACAAGTAAACATAAGAGTAAAGATTATGTGGAATTTAGAGGAGTTTGAAGCAAATTGTTACAATCCGAGATCAATGATGTGGCTCATGCTTGTTGCCGCCTGCAGTATTGGTAGCCGGAATCAGGTTATTAGGATTAATTATATATGTGTTCTATGTTGTCTTTAGTTTACCACTTTTTGTGCGTTGATGATTTCATCAAGAGTTTGTGAATAAATTCTGTTCTAATTAATCTTGATACACGAGAATCTAAGATTGCAAGTGAAGAGGTAGAAAAACGAATGCTCTTTCATTAATGAATGATACTCCTCCATATTCTACTAAAAACAATGGGAATACCTAAAACTTCCTCTAAGAAAAAGGACTATATCTATATTGACTATCACAACCTATTTTCTATATCCACTCTATCCCTTAGCTTTACTGCTGTACAACAAAATTTGTTGGAAGGTTCTCTTCTAATTTCTAGGAGGAGGAACCTTACCAGTTTCTATGCTACAACAAAGAATCAGTGTTAATCTCTAACTACAGGGGTTAGTAGTGCTCTGTACATGAAACATTTTCTTATCAGCAATCTGCATTATAGTTCCAGGATATCCTCATGTAGCTGATGTCGGAACACGGCTCGGACGGACACGAGAGCTCAATCGGCCCCGATCAACCCAACCCGTGCTGAACATTTATCTCGAGATAGATAAGAGGGCCGAACATACCTCTGATCGGTGGCAGAGCCAGAGACATAGCTTGGTTGGAGGGGAGGGGGGAGCTCGAGCCCACCCCAGCTCCCTCCCAAGAAGGCCTGCCTCCGATTTGAAGAAGCCCTCCTCCTCCAATAAGTACAGCCCCGAGAGTAGCGTATCAGCTGCCTGCGTCATCCAAAGCAGCCGGAAAGAGACGTTGGCACTCTCATAACCGCCCCTTTTGAGGGTTTTCGAGTGCGTCCCTCCGGCTTGGAAAAGGGAGGCGCATTACATTGCTGGTTGATATATCCAGCAGTGGCTGTGCTCGAATCATATAAGCATTCTCTTGTGTGTGTTTTGTTTGTTAAACTTAAACCTTTGACGCATTCTCTGCGGCTTCAGCCTCCTTCTGAGCCTTCTTCTTGTCAGCTTCGGCCTGCTTGATATTTTCCTCGATGGCCGTCTGGAATAGCTTCACGAAGTTGGACAGGGTTGCAGTGACTACATCAAAACACCATTAGGCTAGATAGCTTAAACACACTCATCAAATTAATCATGTCATGTACCTACCTTGCTCGAGTGGAGTCCGGTTAGGATCTTCACCGAAGTACATAGCCACTGCTTCAGCATTTTTACCCTACCAGAAATCATGAATCAATCAATATTGAATAACCAAAGCAATTAAACAGAATCACATAACACAATAATCACCGCAACAGAATATGTGTTCATCACGGCGGTGACTTCACTCTCAGCACCAGAAACAAATTCCTTCAACGTCTGCCAAACACAACAACATGAAAATTATGATTCAGAAAACCAAGAATTAATATTTTCTTAGTACCTTGTGGAAAACTTCGGAGACAGGACCATCATCTGCCGAAGCATCCAATTCCTGCTTCACCTTCTCTAAACCCTTGGAAATAGACGTCATTTCATCCGCCAGCGACTTCAGTTGAATCTGCATGCCCAAAGGGAAGGGAACACTCATTTCATCATCCTAACTCCATTTTAACTACCAACTCAATCTCACTTCTTCTTACAAACCTTGGTAGAAGCTTCCAGGTTAGGAAGATCTTTGTAGAAGTCTAGAAGATTTGGATTCTTTTCGCCAAGGACCTGCCAACAAACATAATAATGTATCTTACAACAATACCAACACATTGCACATGCACTTTGCAATACAAAAGCATTATAACAAAAAGTATTAAGTGAAAAATGGTATGAAGCAGATACCTTACACAGATAATGCATAAGTGTCATCCTGCAAGTGGTCGAACGCGTATCCGTCAGTTTCAGAAGACTATCCAATTTGTATCCCACGGCAGCACCTGAATGCCACACAATTTTTTTATTTTTTTTTTTAATTTCTTCACATATTATAAAATTCAAAGTGGAAAAAATACTAAAATTTAAACAAAGTTTAGTAAGTCCATATTATATATGATACCTCTGGGAGTTCCCTCATTCAATGTATTTCCAAGGACTAATATTTTCGTCAAGAGTTCTCTCAGTTTGTTGGAGTTCTTGACCTGAAGCGTGAGAAAGATGTAAAAATTTCCTATAGTAACAATAACTAACCATAAACTCTTTAATTACCTCTTCACATGCAGAGTTTACAATGACCAAGCTCTTTTTGAAATCAGAAAGCTGGGGCCACAAAACATAAATAAATATAAGAAAATTTGCATATACTAATTCTCAGAAACTTGTTAACATCAATTAAACCTGGGAGTTGAACTGAATCTTGAAAAGGAAAACCCTCAATTTAGTTTCGATTCGTGGTGCCTTCATCAGCTCTAGGAAAAACTAAAACGTGAAAAGAAACTCTTATCAATAAACAAAAATAAAATAGTGAAAGTTAGGGTCGAGTTGACGGACCGACCTGTTCACACTTTCCCAACATCTCTGGATCACCTGTGTACGTCTAAAACAAATAATGCTAAATCAATTAACCACAGCTTCGTTGATACAAAATTGACTAAAAATAATGTTAATCATGTGTTTTGAAGTTTCACCTTGAGAAGCTCCATCTCTTCCTTTTTTGGACAAAACTTTATAAGATTTTCTACTTGATCAGCATCCAGAGTTGTATCATCCAGTGAAAGTGCCGCCGTCTATGAAAGCAAACCATCCATGATGATAAAAGCTTTTAAATAGTTGTCACACAAAATATCCTAACATGTTATTCTTTCTTCATTGCCATAAGAGCATGCCTATCATTTTTTTGTTGTGTTAGATAAGCTTATTTTAGAGTAAGAAAAACTGCAAGACCAAGAGCAAATGATATGTCTACATACAGCGCAATTAATCAATTGAACTACAAGTGAGAGAGAATTACTAATACTTTAACTTACCATCATGTCAGGAAGTGGCATTTTCACTTTGGTAAGCATGATTTCAACGTTATAGGCCCTCTTTAGGTCAATCTACAAGATAAAGTGGGTATCTTGAGAGACTTGTAAAAAGGCCATAACTAAATTTCTCTGAAAAAACTCTTACCAGTTGGACTTTGGTAGGTTTAGCTGAAGCAGCCTTCTTGCCTCCACCTTTGCCTTTATCTTTTACAGGGGCTGTTGCACAGAAAAGACTCTCAAGTTCTGTCGCATCAAATTCTGGTGCACTAGAATTAGAGGGCAACAAATCAGTAACTTCAACCAATCAAGAAGCTACAAAACGAAATAAACAACAAATTCATTAAAAACTCCATATATTTTCTATACACTACAATTAGAGGCCATGATATCATATTAGTTATTTCAACAAATCAAGAAAGGCATGCACACTTCATGATTGGTTAATTGATTCTGTATAAGAATTAGAGCAAGGCTTCAGAATATTATTTTACATTTTGTAGGAAAGAGGGCAAAAAATGCTCAACATTAAAGATACACTTTTTAACAAGGAGAGGAAGAGTAATACACTTGAGGGGTTCCTTGTTTCTGCAATTCTTCCCACAAGCTTCCTTTTAGTGCTCGGGACACCTTGCTCCAGTGAAGCGGCTTTAGGTTGGACTTTTTTACTGCAGCACGTGCTTGCCCCCTACCAGCACCCAACCCTCGACCTCCTCCAGGGGGTGGTGGTGGACCTCCTCGACCTCCTCCAGGTGGACCTGGTGGTGGTGGTGGACCTCCTCCCGGTGGACCTGGTGGAGGTGGTGGGCCAGGTCCACCACCTCCAGGAGGTGGTGGAGGAGGTGGAGCTCCTCCTCCAGGCGGAGGGGGTGGAGGTGGTGCTCCCCCAAAAGGCGGAGGGGGTGGTGGGGGTGGTCCTCCTCCTCCTGGCGGAGGCGGTGGAGGGGGTGGTGCTACTCCTCCAGGCGGAGGGGGTGGTGGCGGTGGTGCTACTCCTCCAGGTGGAGGGGGTGGTGGGGGTGGTGCTGCTCCTCCAGGCGGAGGGGGCGGAGGGGGTGGTGCTGCTCCAACAGGTGGAGGTGGTGGGGGAGGTGCACTGGCACAAGGAGGAGGCGGTGGGGGCGGTGGAGGCGTTGGCGGTGGAGCACTGGATGTTGCAGGAAGTGATGTTTCCAAACAGGAAGAAGGTGGAGGTGGAGGTGGAGGAGGGGGAGCGGGTGCTGCTTTACAAACCGGAGGTGTTGGTGGTAGAGGAGAGGCATCATTCTTTGCAGGAGGAGGCGGATCATTGGTAGGAGGTGGAGGTGTAACACTACTCACAGGAGACGGTACAGGTGGAGTAGGTGTTCCAAATAAAGCAAAGGGTGGTGAAAATCCTTGAATACCAGGAGGTATTGATGTTGATTGTGGAACGCCACTCAGTTGTGGCATAGACGAGGGGAAATAATAAACCCCCTGGTTAGGAGGTAGTGATGGATAAGCAGAGTGAAAAGTAAATGGAAATGGACCTGAGCCTGAAGAATTTGATAATACTAAAACCACGGTACATGCATTTTCCATGCCAGATGAGGTAGGGGGTATGGGTACTGAAGGAGGAATTGGGTTTCCTTGCAAATTTATGGCTAAGCTAGAATCTATAGACAATGATGAGGGAGTTGAAGATTGAGGGTTTGATGAAGATAATATATGAAAAGTTGCATTTTGCAAAGATACAGGCAAAGACTGTGCAGGTGGGGCTAGCGGTGGCAATTGATGAGTAGTTGTATCAGTCGATGAAAAGCATGGGGGTGGAGGCGGAGGCGTGGAATCAGGCAGAGGCGTGGACTGAGATGGAGGCGGAAGTGGAAACAATGGAGCAGGTGTGGCAGTAGGTGTAGGCTGAGATGGAGGCGGAGGAGGAGGTGTGGGTTGGATTAGAGTGTCAGGCGGAGGCGTGATAGTGATTGTGGGTTGGGGTGGAGGCGGAGGCGGAGGTGGAGGTGGAGGTGTGGGAGGTGATGCGGGCTGGGATGAAAACACACGTAGAAGCGTGGGCTGAGATGGAGGCAGAGGCGGAGGTGAATGCGGAGGTGTATGTGTATGTGTGTAAGTGGATGGAGGTTGAGTCAAAGTGGGAGGAGGTGGAGCAGGCGGAGGCGGAGGTATAGATGTAGATGTGTAGGTGGATGGAGGTTGAGTCAAAGTAGGAGGAAGTGGTGGAGGCGGAGGCGGAGGTGTAGGTGTATAAGTGGATGGAGGTTGAGTCAAAGAGGGAGGAAGTGAAGGAGGCGGAGGCGGAGGTATAGGTCTAGATGTGTAGGTGGATGGAGGTTGAGTCAAAGTAGGAGGAAGTGGTGGAGGCGGAGGCGGAGGCGGAGGTGTAGGTGTATAAGTGGATGGAGGTTGAGTCAAAGTGGGAGGAGGTGGAGGCGGACATGGAGGTGTAGGTGTGTAAGTGGATGGGGGTTGAGTCAAAGTGGGAGGCAATGGTGGAGGTGGAGGTGGCTTATGAGTGGACTTTTGGTGAGTTGAAGGAGGAGGCGTGTGAGTGGGCGTAGGTTGAGTTAAAGGGAGAGGAGGAGGGGGAGGCGGAGAAAGAGGAGTGGGCTGGGATAGAGATGAAGACGTGGGAGTGGATGTGGGCTGAGATGGAGGCAGAGGCGGAGGAGTGGTCGTCGGCTGAGACGAAGGCAAAGGCGGAGGTGCAGGCACAAGCGATGAAGTAGGCTTAGGAGGAAGCGGTAAAGGTGGGGCTATAGGTGGAGGAGGAGACGGGGGGGATATAGTCGGAGACGGAGGTGGTGGAGCCGGAGGTGGTGGTGGAGACGGAGGCAGAAGTGGGAAGATAAATTCTTTGTCGTGAGGAATGGATATATGTGGTACACCAAGTTTCCCTAATAATGATTGGGAGGGTGGGGAATGAGATATGGGAGAGGGAGAAGTCGGTTCAGCATGCAGCTCCGCTAGACTATGTTCGTTGGGCGAAGAACCCTCTTCAGCGTCTAGAGAAAACGGAGGAGTAGTGTGGGATGCAGGAGCAGATTGGGGCTTTTTTACAGAATCCTTACCAAGAGCTAATAATGTTGGAGCACTATTATGTCTTGTCCGAGGATAATGAAGATGCATTGAATTTGTGTATGATCCTTTGTTATAAGGTTTCCACTTCTGCTTACTTCTCTTATCGGTAATTGCATCTGGATCAGGTATTGATTTGTACACTTGTTGCTTCACATGTACATGTGCAACTGAATGGCCTTCATCCAACTTTCGCTCGTTATTATCACCTAACTTCTGTTTTGAATCTTCATTTTCACTTTTCATCAGTATATGCACCTCTTCTCTTGGTTTATTGCCCTCTTCTTCGGACTTTTGGCGTGCACCATAGTTCTCAACTAAGGTTTCTGCATCAGAAGGCACATATCTCGACTCTACCTCAACTTCCCCATTCTGGAATGACTCACTAATAGGGTCCACTATGTTGCCATAACTGCGACTGCTCTCATCTATAACACACTCTTGAAACGCTTGTTGTTCAGGTTCATACTCCAAGGGAATGTCATAATTATCTCCATCAACCCGAGCTTCTTCAACCACAGCTACATCACTAACTTGAATTGGATGGTCATCAGATTGCACCTTAACATCACGTGCTTCAACAAAACTGCTAAAGATCTCATCTGCCTCGAAAAATTCATCAGGAGTGACAACTTCTATTTCACTGTCATCCTCACTCGCAGCTTTTGTTTTGATGATAGGAAGGATTGAATCTGCTTCTGAGAAGCGAACCTGATCCGCAAAAGTATGTTCTAAATAAGTAAGGTTCTAAAAATTGAGGACAACTTTGCATAAGAAATACAAATGTTACCTCTGCTTTAAAATCCTTGGAGATAAGGTCCTCCTCATCCCATAGAACATCTACTTCGTTGCAGGTCAGCATCAAAACATTTGAGCGAATAAATTCAGTATGGAACATAATTCGGAAGATCATTTTCTCACTCACTAGATCATCCTCTATATGGATGCATTCAAGGACAACATCTCCTTGAACACGACAATGGATATCTATTGTTACTAGAGCACATTCTTCCTGCACCAACAAATCATTGTCATCATCATCATTATTATCATCAAAGCCTAACAAACCCAAGAGATCATTACCTTTTGATAGTAAGGTATATCATTTGTCAGTTTAGAAGATGAAAACAAAAGCTCTGTGGATAATTTGGAAGAAGATCCATGACCATATACTCGTACGATTGGTCGGCATCCGTGTCCATGACCATATCGAGGAAGGGCTTGGAGTAGGATGCAATCCAATGCGAGAGGTACGTTTGATGATGGCCAATCCAAATTTCTTCTACTAATGTATTGAAGATACCTGAGTTGTGATGGCTGTGGATTCAAAGGAGTCAAAAGAGAAAGAAGGTCCCGGGGGGCTTGTTTGTATACCATTTCAAGTGTCTTCTGCTCACCGGTGTATTGCTTTCGGTAAAGAAGAAGGCCGGCTAGCATAAATGCAAGGACAGGCCATCCTCCCCTTTCACAAAGCATCAAAAGAATATTATGTTGGCCCTCGATCGTCAACCAGTTCTCACTCGACCGCAGGAAGTGGTTGATCGTCTCCATAGGTAAGAGTGGACACCTTTCGTACTGCTGAGGATAATCCATGACAGTCATGTCATACTGAGCTAACAGATCAGATAATAGGCTCCTGCCATCCCCTTCTTTGAAATTGAAAACCATAAAAGCAGCATCAGGATAGTGATTTTGTAGCTGAGCTACAATACCATTCATATATGTTCTGTACTCATCCTCATCAAGCACATTAGTGGAGAAGCAGCAATCAAACACTGCATTCAAAACAAAAGAACAAATGACTTTGCCCTCATCAACTACAACAATGCCATGAATAAGCAAGAAAAAGCATACCATAGACCCTCTCAGAGATTTCCAGAAGTCGATCTGGCGGCTTCCGGTAGAAGAGTCTTCTGAACAGCGCCATTCTATTGGCGCTGTCTTATCCCTGATTGGATCCAAAACTCCTTTTCCCACTCCAATCTCTCTATTCCGATCCCGCCAATCAAAACTAACGAAATCATCTCCATAATTCACTGATTACAACCATAATGTGATCACATATTTACTGCTGCGCCAATTACCGCCATAATGAGCTAAGATCAATATGTAAGCCAACAGACCCTTCTATCCCCTCAAACACTCATCCAACAGTAAATAAATGAGCTCAATAAACAAAGGACATGGAATTAATTCTTCAGGGAGTATTTAGGAAGCAAGTGGAACAGTAGAGAATTGATTAATTCTAAGTATAAGGGGCTGAGGTAAGAGGAAAAACAAAATACAAATGAGAGGGAAAAACAATTATTCCATCATGGCGATTGGATTTTGTTAACCCCACTTTTTCTATCAAAATTTATTACAGGGAGTTTTGAAAAATAAAATTATACATGCAGACAAGAAGGAGAGAGGAGAGAGAAAGAGAAATCATGCAGTTGTCTGCATTTGGAGAAGAAGCATTCGATTAATTCTAAGTTTAAGGGTTTGAGGTCAGGGGAAAAAGAAATTATAAATCATAGGGGAAACAATTATTTTCAGATGGCGATTGGATTTTGTTAACCCCACTTTTTCCGATCAATTTATTATAGGAAGTTTTTGAAAAACAAAAGAAAAAAGAAAGGATTAAGCCAAAGGGATATCTACATGCAGAAAGATAGAGAGAGATGAGAGAGATCATGCAGTTTGGGGAAGAAGCTAAACAGGTGGATACGCCTGACCCTGACAGAGATTCAATGCGACTCCGATTTTCGTTATGTTTTTCGTTTGTTTATTATTTTATTTTATTTTATTTTACTTTTCCTCTTAATTATTTTTGTCTAGATTTTCTTTTTGTACACAAGTCAGCTTTACTTGGAAAGAATATTTTTATAACTTTAATACTAAAAGGTAGCTTTTGGCTTCAAGCATATTTATTACTACTTCAAGCAAAGTCACTCACAAATAATTGATACTCCCTCCGTCCTATTCTTTTTGTCTCGCTTTTTTTATTGGGTCGTCGCATTCTTTTTGTCTTATTTCTTCTTTTGGTAATAATTAACACACAAAAAGTATGTGAACCCCATATATGTCACACCATCTCACACTCATCAACTCTACTTTATTAATTTTCATGCCAAAAAAAAAGGGGACAAGAAGAATGGGACAGAGGGAGTACTATTTTTCTTATTTTGCATTTCACCACTTACATTCTTTCTTCTTTCTTTTTTTATACTATTGTTTGATTTTGAGTTTTGCAATACCATATTTTGCAGTCTAATATTTGTTTGAGCCAAAATTCTCATTAAATAACGAGTGCTGGAACTATATTGTTTCTTTTTATAAGGATAAATATCATTTTAAACCCTAAATTATACCCACTTTATTAAAAATATCTTGAACTTTAATATATATTTTTTTAAACCACAAACTATCGACTTTTATCAAAAATACTCTACACTCATTTTTCGCCACCAAAATCCTTGAAAAAATAGATTTTCGACGTGGATACTTGGATTTCTAGGCAAGCCGTAAGATGGAAGTAGAATATATTTGAAGAAAAACCATTTTTCAACCCATATACTTTGATTTCTCGTCGAAACGGAAAGTGATGGTATTTTTGATAAAAAGATGATAGGTTGGGGTTTAAAAAATAGTTATTAATATTCGGGATATTTTTTATAAAAACTGATAGTTTGGGGTTTAAAAAATATTTATTAAAGTTCGGAATATTTTCAATAAAGTGGGTATAGTTCAGGGTCTAAATGATATTTACCCTTTTTATAAATATTAGAACTACAATTTTTCTTAGGGATCATAATATATCAACATTTAAAAGATGGTAATTAACGTAGATAACACCTAATTGTTATGTATTTTTATGGAGTATGTAATACTCCTACCCTTAAACTGTGTTTGAAGTTAATTTTATGTACTTTATTTTCATAGGTTCAATATATACGCTATGAACCTATCTTTTATATTTTTTTCAACATATTTTCAAAATGGGATTTATTTACTATAAAAGAAAAATGGATATCTTTTGACCTAGGCCTATCATCACTTGCTATGCATAGCATTGTAGGACGGCTTATTTAATAATCATCTAGTATTTTTATTAGGGAAAAATATTCAAATACCCCTCCTAGGGTATTTTTGAAAAAGCGGTCAAAACCCCAACGTAAGTTTAGGGTCAATTAAGTCCCTAACGTTTTAAAATTGAGAAAATAGCCCCCTCTAACTAACGGTCTATTTAACGGTGTTAGTTAGAGGGGCTATTTGCTCAATTTTAAAACGTTAAGGACTTAATTCACCATAAATTTGAATTAAATTGGTGATTGCTTTTTCGAAAATATCCTAGGAGTATATTTAAACCATTTTTTAATTAAATAAAAATCGAAGATAATCCTAACTAAAATATAATAATAAAAGTACCACTAAATCTAAATAATAATAATAATAATAATAATAATAATAATAATAATAATAATAAACACAAAAATACATGATAAGAATTATTGATAATATCGATTAAAATCATGAGCCATTGAGATTTTTATAAAAATATCATAGTGATCAATTTTCAACTCTGATAAACATGGTTTTTACATGTTTATGTGATCTTATTGTGATGTTTTTATAGGTGGAAAACATGTTTATAACAAGTATATGCTTTGGTTTGCTTCTT
>JAYJMF010353415.1:0-10917 GCA_036873715.1 Salvia sclarea
ATTGGGTTATTCTTGCTCAAGTCATGAAATATCAATATTTCATGTGAAATGGTACAATGGATAATGGTAATGAAAAAGGTGGTGACAAATAAATAGTGATTTGGCAAAGTGGGATGGTTCAAAAATATGTAGCCATGTAATTTTGGGCAATAAGTGAAAATAGGTGTATTACTAGACCAATTCTAGTAATAGGCGAAAAATTATGGAATTAAGGTGACTATATTGATAGGGTGTGAATACAAGGATGGTGGTGTGACAAT
Source organism: Salvia sclarea (assembly GCA_036873715.1). NCBI lineage: Eukaryota > Viridiplantae > Streptophyta > Magnoliopsida > Lamiales > Lamiaceae > Salvia > Salvia sclarea. The sequence goes on from JAYJMF010353415.1 coordinate 261, forward strand.
ATGAAATGCACATGATAATTATATGTAAATGTGATCACCTAAAATTTAAATAAAGCTTCTAGGTTCGCATAATATCATGACATATTCACACTTAGCACTATCACAATCAATTATTCCAATTACCCTAATTGAAAATAAATCTCGCATTCAAATACCCATAATTACACAATTCCCCGAATTGGAATAATTATAATCAAATAAGCACATAATAGCAATTAAAGCAATTAAGCATGAAATAATAATTCAAAATATTTTCGAAAAATATTTTTATAAAATAATTTCCAAAGGAGAGCATCCTGCTTTTTGGGATTTCACAAGAGTAATTCTACCACCCAACGAAACTTTCAAACTGTTCCACTTCCTCAATCTAGCTTGAACCTTATCGATAATATACTTCCACTCCTCAACTTTCCTATGACGGCTCCCAATGTTGACCCCGAGATATTTAAATGACACCACCTCATTTTTACAGCGCAAGATCTCAACCATATCCTCCATCAAACCCGGATCCGCCTTCACCGGTATGACCTGACACTTGTCCTTATTAATCTTTAGCCCAGACACCGACTGCAATAACACCAAGAACCTTTTGAGGAAAACCGCATTCTTTAAGGAAGCTCTTCCAAGGAAGATTGTATCGTCTGCGACCTGAATGTGAGACACCTGAACTTCACCAGGGCCTAGGACAAGAGGATCGTACAGACCCAATCGCGAAGCTTTTTTAACAGGATCCCAATGCATTCGGCTGCTATGATAAAAAGAAACGGTGAAATAGGGTCGCCTTGCCTCAAACCCCTTTCGAGCTTAAAATCTCCCGAAGGGCTGCCGTAGACAAGGACATCAGCATGGGCCGTACCAACACACTCTCTGATCTACGAGACCCATTTTTCGCAGAAGCCAAACGCCCTACACATATCACAAAAGAAGCTCCACTCAATCGAGTCATAGGCTTTAGCAAAATCAATTTTATAACAAAACCCATCGCCAACACAACTTCTCGCATTCTCGAAGACTCCGTTCAGGGAGACGATGCAATCTAATATCTGTCTTCCTTTTATGAACGCCGACTGTTCTTTATCAATAATAGAATTAAGGACTCCTCCTAATCTTCCTGCTAAGATTTTCGACAAAATCTTGTATGGACCTCCAACAAGAGAGATTGGTCTGTAATCCTTGAGGTCGATTGACGACTCCTTTTTCTGAATAAGAGAAATAAATGAATTATTCAGCCCTTTGGTTATCTTTCCATTCTCATGGAACTCCTTCAAGAACCTCATAAAATCATCTTTCACAATACTCCAGAATTTCCGGAAGAATATCGCGTTAAAACCGTCCGGACCCGGACTCTTAAAGTCTCCACACGACTTTAGCGCCTCCAAAACCTCTTCCTCAATGAATGGTTCAATAAGAGATCTGTTTTCTTCCGCCGAGATCTTTCTGCCCACCATCTCGCTCGTGAACCTAAAGCACAGCCGACCCAAGCTCTTAAAGTGGTCTTCAAACTCACAACGGATAAAATCTTTCACATCCTTCACGTCTTAAGACCAAGAATTATTAATGACAAGCCCATGGATTTCATTCCAACTCCTCCTCCTATTAATATATCTGTGAAACACCGAGTTATTTACGTCTCCGTCCTTTAACCATTTGAGTTTGGCTTTTTGTTGTAGATAGGAATTTCGCAGCTTCATATCTTTAATGAGGAGCGCCCTCTCCCTGTTCCTGCTAATAACTTTTTCTTCTTCCAAACCAAGTGCATCATCAATCATGTCGAGCCTAAAGATAGCCTCTTTCCGAGCCTCAATACGACTATCAATACACCCGAAGACCTTTGAGTGCCACTCTTTAACGTCCGCCTTAAATTTCTTGAGCTTTTCTTTCACAACAAAACCTCCCCAACCTCTCACCTCATAACTATTCCACTTTTCTTCCACAAAAGGGCCGAATTCAGGGTGATCAAACCACGCATTCAGAGACTTAAATGGTTTTGGGCCCCAATCTGACACTTTTTCCTTAAGCATCAGAGGACAATGATCTGACATGCCCCTCTTGTACCCTCTCAAAAAGAAGTTCGGGAATTGAGCTAACCAATTGTGATTTCCAAAGCATCTATCGATTCGACTCTTGCAGGACCCGTCGCTTCTGTACCACGTAAACTGCCTCCCGTGAAGGGGAAACTCAATTAGATCTGCCCCCCCTCCCCCCCTAATAAAGCTATCAAAGAGATGCGAGTCTCTCCGACCTGGATTACTGCTCCTTCCCACTCTTTCAGTTGCCATTCTCACAGAGTTGAAATCCCCACACAAACAAATGCACAATTCGTCCCATTCATTCAAGATCAATCCCAGGCGATCCCAAAGATCTCGTCTTTCCACAAGGCCGCACGGCGAATAAATATTAATCAGAAGACATTCCATATCCACTCTAAGCCAAATTCCTTTGACAATAAGCGCTCCCTCCATATCCCAACTGCTCAATACCGAGAAGGATTATTTATTCCACAAGGAGATGAGCCCCCCAGACCTCCCTTCTGCTGGTCTAAACGCCCATGCAAAATTTTGATTCCCAGTCAAACTTCTACTAATCCCATCATCAAAACTCTCCAGCTTCGATTCCTGCAAAAAACAGATATCTGCGCTGTTCTTCCGAATAAGCTCTCTTTCACTTCCTCTCTCTTACCCTTCGACCCCAAGCCCCCCACGTTATAGCTTAACAACTTCATTAAGATGACTTCTCTATCTCCCTCCTAGCCTCACCGATATCGCCTACCTTATTATCCAAGATACCTTTAATAGTACCAACTGCTTCCCCGGCTGAACCCACAAGGCGTAGTCCGAGCTTCTCGCCCAGCTTCAAAATTTCTTCTTCCTCCAAATAGACCGATTTCTTGCTTCCTCTAAGATTCTTGCCATGCGCCTCCGTATCTCTGCCCGTAGAACTTGTAGAGGGGAACTCTTTCAACAAGGATGTCGAGCTCCACTTCTCATTTCGCTTTTCAATCCGGTTTCTAAACATACTATTCTGATATCTCTGCTTTAACTTACAGTCTGGAGGTATTGGTTCCAGGTCTCGTTTTCGCGACCTGCTTCTTCTTCGACCTCGTCTGACCGCGGCGTGCTTCCTAGCTTCAATTCCTTCCATGCCTCGGTGTTACTCTTGCTGAGATCTGCCTGCATTCCACCTTGATCCCACGCTTTGAAAAGATGCGAATGAGACGCTCGTTGAATAAAGCTAGTCTCCTTCTCAGAGTCTCGAGTGAAAGGTTCTTTGAAAGGGCTCGATACATCAGCCACAACTTTCGAGAGGTTCTCTGTAATTGTTTCAAGTTGGGCTTTTTTAAAATCCCCCAATTTCTCCTTATCTGTGCCAATAGTGTTGGGCTTTGAACTCGGACCCCAACCTGGTGGGAATGGAAGAGAGACGTCTAACACCTCCAAGCCCGCTTCGATTTGGGCCTCGTTGTGTTTGGCCTCAGCTTTGCTATTGCACTGATTTTTAGCATTATGTGTGCTATTTTGAGGGTCTACGACTAGACCCCACCCAGGTGGAAATTCTAGAGAAGCTTCTTCTTCACTAGGGTCTTTACTTGCTCGAGAATCCATCTCTCTCTCCTTGGGCCCACAAGATCCATTATCAGCGAACCCAACCGTCTTTTCTCCATTCTCGATACCAATTCTGCCTTTTCCTTTCTCCAAGCCTATTTCATTTAATATCACGCCACAGCCCACCATTGTCGCCTCGCAGCCCTCTTTCATCATTGGATTTCTCGGGTTTCCACCTTATCATCGGACGACTATTCAGATTCCCCGTCTACGCCGTTCCACATACCAAATCCCGGCGTTTCTTCGCTTTCGATTTCCGACGATGATGATACATTTTCTCCCTCTTCCTCCTTCCACGTGAGCTCCTCCACGATTCTTACCTGAAACTCCACGCCTTCGATTGAGACCACAACAACCTCATTGATCGCCTTAGAAATGGTTCCTAAGATTTTAACTCTTGCTCAATCCAAACGAGCTTTATTTTTTGTTTGCTCATCCCAATCCAAAAAAACCCCAACACGAAGACTAAGTTGGCGAAAAAACCTCTTCGACCATGCATGCAGAGGAATACCGAACCATGATGTCCACACTTCTCTTTTCAGGCCGACGTCTTCCGGTTTCCACCGTCTAACCCAACTGAACCAATGCTGCTCCCATTCCATACAGTCACCCGGTTCAGTCTCGAATTCATCCAGGGGGCGAATAAGAATGAGGTTGTCTCCTAAAAACCTCAGATTCAACAAACCTTGAATTTCTTGCAGCATATCTTCCTTGGCCTCTTCCATGAGAAATCTTCCTTTAGGAGACCGACTTTAGCTTGCTCCAACCACTCCTTATCCTCCAAAGTCGGGAGAAATGTAACCTTTTGGACTGTAGCGCTCCTCTGCGTCTTGCTATCCTCCGCGGTACCTTTCACTACTTTAGAGAAAGTCCTTCCTTCCTCGACTAGCCCTGCAACATAACTTTTATTCATTGGCTGCTTCATAGGGGTGAAACTATGGTTTTCCTTCGCCCCTCTATCGAACCAAGGGAGAAAGGCTCTGATTTTGAAGGAACCAATCCAAATAGCATTCAAACTCTCCAGCATCCCCTCCCTATTCTCCTCATTATCCATCATAATGCGCACAAACCCAAATCTGTTACCCTGTTTATCTTTCTTCCTTGGGCAGAAGAGATCTACAACCGAACCTGCTTCATGGAAAGCCGCTATAAGCTCCGTGTCCGAGCAATTCGGTGGTAGATTCCTTACTAGAAAGGAAACCACACAGCTCCCCTCTCTTCTCCTAGCAACTCTGCTCCATCCGTGCCCCTCGACCTTACCAAACTGTCGCTCCTCGTCTACTCTCCGGTAATATATCTGCCTCACCGGTTTCCGCTCGGCGTGGCTGAACCTAGAATCTACCCTAGAACCGAAACCCTCTCCTCTCTCTCTAGGAATTCTCTCTCTCATCTCTCTTTGAGTCTGAGTGTGATGTTATTAGCATAGTCCCATCCCCATAATAATCACCTCACAAAAAAGTTTCTTCCATATTTTATCAATTTAAGTTATCATCCAAAATAAACTTTCTATAAGGATATAACACACATCTAACTGTGGAAACTAATCATAATATTAGATTGAACAAAAAGCCATCTTTTAAAGATCTACAAGTTACAATATAATTAATCATAAACTAATGCCGAGTGCTCGTTTAGAAAATTAATAAGGATGCACTTCTAGTTTAATTAATGGGAATAATAAAAATAATAAGTACAAATCTTGTTATCCCCTAATAGTGAATCAAATGATACATGCAAAAACTTTCATCACGACTTAAATTGAGTCGTAGTATAATTTAATTGGCGTAGTCTCCTATTCGACAGCTAAACGACTCGTGTGGTCCTTATAATGGGACCAAAACCAACACACAAAAAAACTACTATTATTCAATTTGTAAAATATCAAATATTGCTTTATTCTCATTCCACTATTTCATACTAACGATACCGGCATACTCAGGTATTTGTGTTTAAACGCGATGCAGATATTTGAAATTATTAGTTTATTTAAAGGTGTTTTTTTCAAAGGATTTAAAGGTGTTAGATAGTATTAGTTCTTGTATTTATATATACTATTTTCTTTTTCTTTTTCTTGATAAATTTAATACAGAAATCATGATTATGGATTATTCTCGCTTATTCAGTTTCTTTTAGATGATCGATCATCAGTTATCAATCAATATATAATAGTACTAGTATATATATGTATTGCACTTGCAAAGTTGTTATTTAATTTTTTGTGCAATTTTAATTCCCAGCTGACTTCTAACTTCTAACTTCGACACATTAACTAGTTAACAAATTAAGAGAGAGAAAAAAAAAACTTGAAAAGGTTAAGCTAATTAAGACTCTTGATTCTTTCTCGTTTGTTCAAATTCATTCAAGTTTAGTTCTATATATTTTCCATGAAGCCAAACTGAATATATACAATCATTATTCATCAACACAAAATAGAATTTGAAATGATCCATAACATCTACATACTCTAACGCAATTCAATTCCTTGGTGGCCATTAAGTGCAATGTGAGAGGACACATCTAACTTGAAAATAAATCATTTATGAACAAGCGTCCACAATATATATATGTTTATTATGAGTTAACGAATGTTATTTATAAGAGCCACCTTACTGTAATTCCTCCTGGACCTTTGCAGTTGGCAGAGCTCATCAGCCACATTAATTCCCCTTATGATTTTCAAAATCAAAATAAAAATCACACCATCTCCTACGTACCAGCCTTTATTAAATTGTACAATCATGCTTCATAGAAGGAATAAATGCCCATATATAGAAAATATACATAGAGGGTTAACGGAAAAATTATTTTTAACAAAAGAATAGAGAACCCAAAAAATTATCAATTTATCGTAAAAGTTCATGAATCCGTCAGGAATGTTTGTGGATATAAAAAATACAGAAAAAATAAAATTTTGCAGCTCATGAGATTCAAACCCAGTAAAAGTTCGTATTGATTCACAAAATTCCTTGATATATATATAGACGAGTTATCGTGAAAATACATTTATGGCGAGAAATTGAGAAAGGTGATAACATGGCACCGAACATGTAAATTTGTCGTACTAGATTTAGGTGCAACAATTATAACGCAGTGCAATATCATTTTAGTGTAACAATTGTATATGTTCAGTACAACAACTCTATACGTTCGGTGCAATAACTTACATGCAACAATAAGTCATAATACAAATAGTTATTATATGGATTCATTATTTTAAGAACAACACTTTTCCGTGAGAACAAAGTGCACTAGACATTACACTAGACGTATAAATTTACTGCATTTGTAGCAAAGTTACCGCACTAAATAAAATTAAAAAATTCGCCTTTAATGAGATTTTCATCAAGCGAAGTGATGCATCTACGACCGAAGGCTTCAACTTGTTCCAAATTTCTAATTTTGAAATGGGTTTCGACGTATATATACATAATATTTGGATTATATTAGATCAGAAAAGGAATAATGACATAGTTAGTAAAAGTGGATTAGAATTTTAGCAATGCTAAATTTATCTATATATACATATAGCTACCAAAATATATCCAAAATATAGCGCTATTCAAGAAAAATAATGATTATATTATACAACATGTCATATGAAAAATGTAATGATATGAATGGAACATATATATAATGTAATTTAGGCAATTCGATGAGAAATGTGATGCTATATATGTTATTATAATACAGCATGTCAGAGACTGTCTCATGTAAGTATGTAACACACTCAAAACAACATTTATAATGGTGAGCATTAAATATTGGAAACGTAGTGAATCTAGTGATATTATAATTAATCGTTATGATAAAAAAATAGAATGCTAAAGCTATCCACACATATATAATGCTTTTTAAGCAATGCCATAAAATCATAATTCTAAAAATTAAAAGTAGCAAGACATAGACAATATTAATTATTAACCTTATGTCTCTCTAAATATAGCGCTGAGACCACTAAAAAAAAAACGCGGCTTTAACGACGGAAAATTCCGTCGTTATAAATGCCGATTCCGTCGTTAAATTGACTTAACGACGGAATAACGACGGAAAGGACTCCGTCGTTGTTGGAGCCGTCGTCTTCTAAGTAACGACGGAAATATTTCTGTCGTTGAATATTAACGGTGGATTTAACGACGGAATATTCCGTCGTTAAATATTAAAAAAATATTAATATAATTAATATTAAAAAAATAATTAAATTTAGCGACGGAATATTACTTCGTTAAAAAAATTGATATTAAAAAAATAAAAAAATATTTTTAATTTTTTTATTTTCGAAATTATATATTTAACTATTTATTATTATTATTATATTATTTTATTATTATAATATTATTTTATTTAATTAATTATTTTTTTCTTTATTTCTGTATTGATGCTCTAATATTTATAGGCACAAACTCAACCAAACATCCACAAATTTTTCGATGTGGGATAACAAACTTAACGACGGAATTAGCGACGGAATATTTTAATAAAAAATAAAAAATAAAAAAAATTGAAATTCCGTCGCTAATTCCGTCGCTAATTAGTTCCGTCACTAATTCCGTCGCTAAGGCCGCACCGTTAACGACGGACTGTATTCCGTCGTCAAATTCCGTCGTTAAAGCCGCGTTTTCTTGTAGTGAATCAATATGGTGGGACCATTCTCCACTCATACAATCCTTTCACTTTTTATTAAATATACGTATCATCCACAAAGTAGAATACCCTTTGTGGACAGATGGAGTAAGTAATTGTAACAATATGAAATCATACTATTAATATACAGACATAAAATATTTAAAACTAAATTTATATCTACATATTTTTCCTCTAAAAATACAAAAATAAAAGTAAATATAAATAAATTAAATTAAATTAAACTAATATAAAAAAGAAAAAAAAAATTGTGCGTTTAACATAAAGGACATGGAAAGAAATATAAAGTGAACTAAAATTAATATAAAAAATTTATAGAAAAACGATTAGAGAGAGGGAGAAAGGGAGGAGAGAGGAAAAAGAAGAAAAAATTATTGTATAATTTTAAATTACCCTAATTTTTCATTTTAAATCAATTTTTAATTATTCTTATATCAAATAAAAAATCTTGTCATGAATTTTAATTTAAGATACACAATGAATATTTGTCATGAATTCAATTTGTTGAATTTTAGAAGAACCAAAAATAGAAAGAAAAAAAGAGAAAAGAGATAGAAGAAAATATAAGAGAGAACATTTGAGATTGATAGAAGAGAGAGAAAAATTGACGCTAAAAGAACTATCAGCTAGATATATAAAGTCATTCTTTTAAAGTCACTAAAATATACCACTATCTTCTTCAACTTGAAAAAGAAAATTAAATAAAATATCAATAGTAAGATTCCTGTTTTTTCGTACCTTCAAGAGGCAATATAAATATGTGAATATATTTATTTTTTCTAAAGAAAATGTGAATATATTTTGCAGCTATATACATAGCGGCCCACATTTGATATGAAATCAATGGCAGCATCCCCACTTTGGTACTGAGGGGGGTTGAGTGACTTGATTTTTCGCAGGCTTTGGAATTTTGTGTATTTTGTTAGTGAATCTACTGTAGCTTGCACCACCATTCAACTATATGTTTTCTAATCTAATCCAAATCAAATCAATGCTGCTATAAATTAGTAACGATCAGATTTTCCACCTAGCAAAATCTTGATATAATGAATGAAAGGAAATATTTATTCTTCCTACTATTATATTATCATTGTAATATTACATTTAATAGTTACATATATAAAGTTTGCCTGTGTCAACTCCTAACATTTTACCTAGTAGTAGTAAGTTAAATTTTGCCCGTTCTGGGGTTATAGTAACGGAGAGACCTTCTGTTTAAGCTGAGAAATTTTAGGGTTCAATTTTCACGTTATTTTTTTTTCAACTAAAAATAAATACAATAGAAATTGTGTTTTAATCTATTTTATATATATATATATATATAGAGAGAGAGAGAGGTTCGTTAAATCACCCTTAAGATGGAGAACAGAGAACACATGCATTTAACGTAGAAACCAGGTGCATTTTCAGAGTAAATGACCTGCATGGGAAAATAAAAAATAAAAAAAACGCCGCCTCTAGGATTCGAACTCAGACATGCATTTATCAACCAAAGGAGATACATCCACCGTTGATTTTATGATCTAAGGGCTGAAAATAGTTCTCCGTTCTCCATATAAAATGAGGTTCTCATTTGAACCTCTTCCTATATATATATATAGGGATAGGTTCAGGTAGGAAAGCTTTTTTTTGTAGGAAATAAGAATGATTTTGGGCCATTGATCCTTGCATATCAAAGGCCCAGATTTTCCCGCGTTGTGCTGACACGTTACACTAGTGGTTCTAACGGATTTCATTATTGGGGCTATTAGTGGAATTTGACTATTTCACTTATGGGAAGTTCCTACAATCATGGAATTTCATATCATAAGTGAATTATTTCTTCGTAACGTAATTATTTTCAGTTTTTTGCAGAACGTGTTTCTTTCTCCCTTCTCATCATTAAAATTCAACGCATCCCATTCGATTTAGATTTAACAAACCAACTTCAAACAAAATTCTCATTCATTCGATTCAGAATTATGGTTTCTACATGTATTTATTTCGTTCGTTCCATTCATATCGTTGTTGACAATGAACGTGCATATAATATTTCATATAATTTTTTAATATTATTTTCGTTCTTTCTGTTCATTGTTATGATGTTATGATGAACATTCATTGATAGGATATTCAATTTATGTAGGGCGCTAATTTTTTACCATCAATTTTGATTCCGTAGGGCGTCAATTTTGCTTTTTTCTAGTAATTTTGTATTTCTTTAGGTCGTTATGTTGTCTCGTTAATTTTGTCGGCACTTTTGTGTAATTCCGTAGCACTATTTGTGTTTATATTTTGCACTACTGGTGTATGGGGGGGGGGGGGAATACACCAGTAGGTATTTTTCGCGAAATATAAACAAGGCACACAGAGTTCAGTTTTAAAACAGGCTGAGAGACTGGGACTGAAGTATGTTCAGTCTGGGTAACTTCAGT
>JAYJMF010353446.1:0-10915 GCA_036873715.1 Salvia sclarea
TGAAGGTGCTTACAAGTCAATCTTCAGGTCTTACAAACCAATCTCACGAGGTTACAACACAATCTCACGGCGTTACAACGCAAAATTTGGGCCTTACAAGCCCGTTTTTACGTTCATTCAAACCGCCCGTTTAAAAATGCCGGGGCGCAGTTTGTTCAAGCAACCCATTGATTTAACGTCTCTTAACTACTGGTCTGTAATAACTTGGCACACTTTTTCATTATCCATAGAAGTAACCCCATAAATCGGGAAATCATGAGAAAAAGCACACGAAACAAACTGAACATGTACGGGAGTGTACTTTCAGTTTTAAACGACCACCAACCAACGTGGCAGGCAGTTTCAGCATTCGCAAACGCCAAAACAGCTTTTGAAACCAAATTGAACCAGCTCCGCGTGCGCGTTACCGAGCAGCTGGGTGCCACCACCGGCATTGCCCTCGAAAAAAAGCTGGTGACCGCAGACCTGCGTAAGCGCATACTCGTAGTTCAAAACGCCTTGTTCCTGCTGGGCCGGGCTTCCGGAGATGTGGTGCTCCGGGAACGCAACAGCCAGACCAAAACCGAACTGGAAAGACTGGCACTCAGTGAACTGGCGGCCCGCTGCGCAGAACTGAAACAGGACATAGATTCCTACGCCACCCAACTGGCAGCATACGGCATCACCCAGCAAAGCATCGATGAACTCATCCCGCTCCTGCAGGGTATTGATGAACTGAACAACTCCACCCGCAAAGCCATCATCAAGCGGAAAGGCATCACGCAGGCCATCAAAGACCTCGAACACGAACTCGACGAACTGCTCCGCGTAGAGCTAGACCGCCTCATCCTGTTGTTCAAACAAACCCACCCGGCCTTCTACCAAGCCTACGAAAGCGCCCGCATCACCATAGATTACGGCAGCTCCAAAGGCCACCGACCGGAAAACCCCGGTTTAGCAAGTTAACTTTAGTAGGTCTACTGTGTACTATGTGGTGAATAAAAACCACATAGTGCACATAGGCCACATAGTTTATCGTTAATTCCGATCAAACAACCCATTCTTAATCCGCACGATCAAAAAAACTCTGAGTTCCTCTGTGCCTTCGCTGTTCGCATGTCGCCGTAGCTATAGCGAAGGAACAAGCTTCAGCATAAGCGTTGCGAACCTCTGCGGGAAACCCAAAAAAGCTGTACCGGCCGCGGCGGGTGCAGATTGAATTCCTTCATTCTCCTTGTGCTTCATTCTGTTTCTCATTCTGTTAAGACGCTGTTTTCCCGTCCAGGATCTTACTCGTAGCAGCGCTTGTAGCGGCCGTATCTACCGAATAGATCATATTTACTCCCTGTGTAGTTGCCGCCTGTGCTATAACATTCATGTTTTGCTGAGCCGCTACAGCGTTTTCCATAAGAATTCCCAGGCTATGCGCCATCGTTTGATACAAACTGCCCATAGCCATTGCCGGTGCATCAGCCAGTACTTTTACGTTGCTTTGTGTTACAGAATCTGTGATCTGCGAATTGACCGTATCTGCCATAATGAAAGTGATTTAAAGGATAAAAAATAAACGATTAATGGTTGTTCACCAGCTTCAGTGCTTTTTCAGCTTCCACAGCCAGTTCCCGGATCATCGAGATATAACTCGCAGAAGATTCCTGGATTGCTTTCAGCACCACTTCCAGGTTCTGCTGTGGCATCATTCGCTATTTTCTGTCAATTGGGGTGCCGGAAGAATTTAAGTATTTTGCTTGCGACAATCTGGAGTTGTGTTGTGTGGAGCATATGGAAGAAAAGGAACGAAATTGTGTTTAATAACAGTAATTGGGATCGAGACAAGATTATCGAGGAAACTAAATCGTTTGTTTGGAGTTGGGGAGCAGGGAAGAACATCTGTCGGGATAAGGGGATGGAGTTCCGGGATTGGTGTAATAATTCTTGCTTGGAGCCGTAGCAGTGCCGACGTGTGTGCGCTGTGTTTTTGTTTGTTCCTGCTAAGGGGGGCGTGTTGCTCCCTGTTTGCTGTGTTTTGTTGCTGGGCATGGCTCATGCCTTCTTAATAAAATTATTTTCCTTTTTCTAAAAAAAAAAATCCATTAGAATTAGTGCAAACCACACAATGAGGGTTACAATAAAAAAATTACAAAGTTCAAGTTTAAGTCATCATTTAACATATAGATAAAAATTAATATCATAAATCAAGAGGTCATCAAAATTATAGCGATAATTATACCTTTAACCAGGCCTAAATCATAAGTACTCCGTACGTAGTCCATAATTGGCTAATTGAGTTTGGAAGCTACCACCTCAATTTCTATGGAAGTTCATTTGGTTGTTGATAGGATAGCCTAAGTCTAATTTCCTCAAACTGGGCCTGCCATAAAAAGTCTTATTTCGGCCTAATAGTTTTGCTAAGTAGTAAATATAAGCTCAATATCCTAAATTTGGGCTTAAATGAGCATTCCTAGTTGCTAGTGAAAAATTAAAGGCATTGTTTTGTAGACCAAAACTTGGCTTGCAGAAAAGCGACAATGGTGCAATTGATAGATCAACATACGTAAAATAAGATTTTGAATTCAATTGCGAAAATCAATTTTTCAGATGTAGTCACAATTTCACAATTTGTCAATTTTCACAGAGAATTAATTGCGGGATTGAACGCAATATTTTTTTAAGACATGTAAAACATAACAAATACAATAAACCTTTCATATACTTTAAGGAAAAAAAATATATATATATATAGTGCACCAAAATTTTCTAATTGGATAGCATCCTACGTGTTTGATTAAGTGGACTCGTACATTCTATCCATCCTTGCACAGTTGAATAAAAAACATAATGCGACATTAATAACCAACCATTCAATAAAATGGTGACATATTTCGGCCTAATAGTTAGTTTAACCATTCAGTTTCTCCACACTTGATCCTCCTTCACCCATCATCTTCTCCCAAATTTGATCAACTGCTATCCTTGAAATCTCACCAATCTATATTTGAAGTTTCAAACCATAGCACTCCATCGATGTTTAATGGGGCAAACAAAGGTTTATTTTAGCACCCAAGGCCCTCAGACTGTTAAATTAAAGGTTGAGATTACAGTAGTACTTTTTATTACTTAGGATCCAAGAAATGTATAAAAATAATTTCATAGCCATTTTCAGCCCATTCATTGAATTTGAATAGTCAAATTGGACTATTCCTTATAAAAACCAATGAACAAAAATTGTAAAAATAAAGAAGCAGAAAGTAATAGTAACAGAGTAAATGCAAAAACCCTTGGGAAATGAAATAGGGAGTTGTATCTGTATTTGTTTTGGAGTGACGCATCAACGCAGACGCTCTCTGCTCTCTCCCCACACCTCCCGGAAATCAATCGTCCGAATTCCAAACCTCTTCCTAATTCAGCTGCTATCCCTTTTTTCCGAACCTTCCTACACGGATTGGTGTGTGTATATATATACACATACATACGTAAACACACACACAAGAAATTACCGATCTTTCACAATGTCAAATCGATTCGTTAACCAGAACAAGAATGATTACAGGAGTCCGGCAAAATCCCAGAAGAAATTTGTTCCCAAGAGGGATTCCCAGAACCCTAACTCTCACCAAACCCTCTCTAACACTCTCCGATCCGCCACAAACACCTCTGGTGGCGGCGGAGGCGATGCTGTGGCGGCGGCGGCGAGCAGAGTACGGATGGGGGAGGATGGGGAGTGGGTCAATAGAGCCTCCACTAGTGGCAATTTTGTAATTTACTTGCCCCAGGATGAAGCTGTGGCGGCTGGGCTGGAGGAGGGCGGATTGGATCCGCTGGAGTCTCAGCGCGTTGTTGATTTGCTGAATAGGGAGTTGTCTCGGTTGCTGAAGTTGCGCCCTAGAGATTTCTGGAGAGAAGGTTGCTATTCTTTCGTTAAAGTTGATACTTTGATCATTGAAGCTGTATGGACAAAATGTTGATATCGGTTGGTTATCTTCGATTGTAGTTCACTATTTATTATTTTGCTTCTGACCTATGCGTCTTACTGATTAGTTGAAAATCTAGATGTTTGACTACAGAACAAAATGATGTTAATATCTAGTATTATTGGAAGTGATGTGATTTGTATCTCAAGATGTAACCAGTGCTTCCAGATTGCTGAGCACAAATTATGAACAAGAAAAGTGATGCTTGTTGATTTTATTCTGCAGTATCCTTTACAGAAGCATTCTTGCAAACTTTTCTTTTTATGTGCAGTGGCCACTGATGAATCACTGAATGCCTTCCTTGAAAGTTTTCTGAAATTCAGAAGTAGGTGGTATGATTTCCCACACCGTGGAGCTCGGGGAATAGTTGCTGGAGTAATTGTCGGTGAGTTTGAGCTGTGTCGGCGTGTCTTCATGGTCTTGTACCGCTTGTAAGTTACAAGGGACTCTTTTTTCTTTCAGTTATTTTGTTATTCGTCTCTGGTTTAGCAACATATGCCAAACTTCTTACTACAGATCATCCAACCGGGATCCGGGAGCTAAGGCTGCTGACTCATTGAGTCCAAAAGATCATGAGGGTGTGTGGTTATCTTTAATTCCAGCAATAACAATGCTGTGTATAGTTTATGTTGTTTTCTTTAGCTGTTTCTTATTTTATGTTAGCATGCTCATGCATTCCGCAGGAGCTGATTGGTTTCATTTATGCAGTCTTACCATGGAAAACTTGCTATAATAGTTGCTGATGCACAATTTATTGGTGCATATAACTTGAGTCATAAGCTATTTATTGCTTTAAGTTGATTTATGTATATAATTGGCTTGGGTTCGATCCTGTTGTTTTGATCTTGAAATATAAAACCTAGCTGTTTAGAAAGGTCATCTGCATGTCTACATTATTTCACCAGAAAAATACAGTATGTGGTCATCAAGATTGACCTTGTTACCAATAGACCATTTACATTTTATGCATGCATAACTGTGCCCAGTTTCCTCCTAAGTTGAAAGAGTTGAATTTCGTTGCACCTACCTAAGAAAGTGTTGCTAGCAAAGGTACTGAAAGTTTTAGGAAAGAAGAGAAATCTATTCTTGGATTGTAAATCTTTCTACCAATCACATAAGTTTGAAGTAGTTCCTCTGAGAGTCTAAAACAAAGGATGTGGTTTTCTTTTTTGGTTGATTAGCAAAGAAAACTAAAGGCCGTGTCGTTGTGGACTCGAACCTAAGACCTTTGGCCTCAGACATTAACCGCTCTACCACTAGGCCAACACACACACACACACACACACGTGGTTTTTCTTCTTTTTTTTTGGTGTCAACATACCAGTAAATTTGAAGGCTGCTTCATGATAGACTCGAATCAGAGACCTTTGGCCTAAGGCATTAACCACTCAACCATAGGTCAACACACGCATGCTGGTTTTCTTATTTGCTTGCCAAGTATGTGAAGAATATTAGTTTGAACAATTTGTTGCTGATACTCTTTTTACGAGTTGTATATGGTAGCCCTTCTGCAGAAAAAGAAGTTGCTCGAGTTGCCAAAACTGTTGGATATATGTGCCATATATGGTCATGAAAATGAAGAACTGTCCCAAAAACTGGTATGTATGTATAAACAAATTTGCTGCATCTGAGTCTACCCTTTCTCAATTCTCTGAGTCTCTTCTTTCTATCATTCTCACATGTGATACTTACATTTTCTTTTTCAGGTGACAAATGCAATCAAGGTTCAACCATATATCCAGGATGGTTTTCCTGCACTGATATCGCACTTTATTAGCATTGTTCAGACCATGTATCAAAGATGCAACTCAACTTTAGAGGTACTATTTCTATTGTTGGAAATTTTACCTTGCTGGTACTGCTCTGTGTAGAAATTTATAAGGAAATTTGATAAACCCTTATCAGGATTCTCATAGTATTCCATATTTATAATTCTTGAGAGTGATGATTTGTCATGTGTTTGTAGAGTCATCACGTGTTCATTCCATTAAGCTGATTTTTCCAACTTTCACATTCATATTGAGCATATGTAAGGGCATTGATTGGCAAATTGAGCCTATGGATATATTTGTCTTTGGTGATTGCAACATGCTCCCTGCAAATTACAAGTGATCAGTTCAAGCTTGGGAGTGTCAAGGCTACATTGGTTTTCATTGTTTTGACTTTTGAGTCTTTTGACCCGATTTATATGTATTGCAGTATTGGCAGGAATTAACTTTAAGTTTCAGAACTTCTGTTTTCTTCATTGGTCAATCTTGTGGTTTCTTGGTCTCAGATTCAGTGGTCGAACTGATAAGTGGTGAAAGATGCAAGAAAGTTGTGCATTCTGATTCTAGTAGACTACTGAAGTGCTTTGCACTTTTTAAATGTATGCTGCTAATTTTTAATTTGGCGCTTGACACACAGGGTTTGCTTAGTTCTGGTGGCCACCAAGACCAAGGATCTAGTCGCCTTCACCTCGACTATCTGGAGGTAATATAGCTCTATTTTGTATTACCCCTTGCCCCCCTTCTCTTTGGTCATCATTAGTCAAAACTCAAAACTGTTAACTTGACAGAATCTTTTTTTCCAAACTAGGATCAAGTTACTTTAATATGGAATTATATGCAGCTTTACAGTCAACAAATTTTGGTTGCAATTTGTGTTTCAGGCCTTACAGATGTATCTGTTTTATTCTTTGTGACGCCATTTTCTTTATTCCATAGGTTATGGATTTCATAAATGATTCAGTTGTATCGTTAGACTCATTTGTTAATGCACATAAACATGCAGCTGTTTTCTTCTCTTCCCCGGTTGAACTGAGGTACTACACTTCTACCTGGTATTCTAATTGGTTGACAAATATTAGATAAATTTACATACAGTTACGTCAGTTTTTGAGAAAAGATTATACCGTATCGTCATTTTCACCTTTTTCGTGGGTTTGCTAGAAGTTTTCTTGCTTCAAAAGCATAGCACTAGTAACAGGTATAAGACCCTCAGGACTAACAATATAGTACTTGAAACTTGTGCTGATTTATTGGCTCACATGAAAATAAAACAACTCCAAGGACCAAGACCAAGAGAATATAGGTAAAATAAAGGCTGGGTTACAGCCATTGATATCTTTCTAGGACGTTTCCTTATACTGGTTTCCTCTTGTGGTCATGATCTGAAATGAATCTGCTCAGTATGAAACAAAGCTTATCATAAAAAATGAGAGCTCAGTTTATATTCATATCATGACCTCCCTTAAAAATGATTTAAGATTTACTTCAATGTCTGACCACATCAATGTGGTCGAAATCAAGGGCAATAACTAAGCAAGGAGTAGCACCAGGAATCACGGAATTCATATTTATGGTTGCAATAGAGCTGCCACCAGGATAGCAGCCACACAACAGCAATATTCCGCATAATACAAACGTAGTTCTTTAATTTGAGAAACTTGACATTATAAACTGTCGTGTCTCAGATAGCATTTTTCACCTTCGAAAGATGGTGTTCTTATCTTCTTCCAGCATACAAATCCTTACCATAAGCCCACCTCCCAGCCAACGCCAAAGAAAACATATGTACTTATACATATGTATCTGTACATATACATAAATAAATTTGACAGACACAGGAAAATGCTCTTATGTAAGTAGTGTGTAACGTAATTCAGCATTTCAAGCTGCTGCTTTTTAGCTGGGGGTTGTTGAAAATTTTCATTAAACATTTGAGCAACAAGACAACATGGGCTGATTTTCTGAAAGATCTTGTAGTTTCCAATGCTGCACGCCAGCTGTCAGCAAACAATTGGCTTTGTCAAAATAACAGCCTAGAAAGTATACAACTCTAATTGGATTTTTTGGCATGTCAAAATACAGCCTAGAAGATTTTGATGAAACTTTTGGGTGAAAGTGCTTGTGGGGGTGTTTGACTTGTCAGTAAAGACTACTACATAGTGTCTTTTATATTTAATACTTGTAGAAGAAACCTAGGAATTTGAGGCGTTTGATTATTTTGAGTTTAAAAAATCAATATCCCACTGCTTGGCTTAAAGTCCTCTTTCATTCTTCATTAGAGGGTTGGTTAATATTTTCTTGTCTCTGCAGTTATGGGAATGATGAATTGCTCACGACCCTTGCAAGGCTACATGACTCATTTCTTCCGTCATTGCTAAGAGGCTTCCATATACTTTCAGGAGTAGCTGAAAATAGAAACAAGGAAATATCGAGTGATTTGCTTTCAAGTGCTTTTACTAGTCTGAAGATATTGTCAATGAGGATTGCAAAATTTGGATGGAGATTACTCTGTTTCTGCTATCTTAGTGATGAGCCATTTGATAATAGTTATTCTCTTCCAGTTTCAATGAAGATGTTTCCAGCAAATGTGGAGGACCCTGTTGTTAGGGCTGATATTCTAATACAAACAATAAGAGATCTTACCGTCGATTACTCAGATGGTTCTGTGGGACGAACTTGGGGAACATTTATCCAGGAAATTGAGAAGAATCACAAAATGATGAGTAGGATTGAATTATTGCGGGAAACAGGTAAGAGTTTATGTTAAAAAGATTTTTTTCATTTGCCTTCTAGTTTCTATGTTAGAAAACTCTATTCCTTTGAGAATCCTGAGTGCATAAACTAATGACACTCATTTTATCTACACGATGGGGTGCTTGTCTATCAAAATCAATGACTCTTCCCAAATTATTTATATTGTATTTATACTGCTCCCTACTTGAAAAGGCAGAAGCTGTCTGTTTTTTTGCATAACTAACGTTTTGTATCTGGCTTGAAGGTTGGCTATCAATAGATGAAGAACAATTTCAATTTCTTGCTGTGATCATGAAGACTTCAGCACGAGCTGATATCAAGCAGAAATCCTCTGCTTCATTCCCACCTAGCAGCCACAAGACCCAGACAGATGAAGATGTGGCAATTGTAGAGTCGAAAATTAGTCAAATCAAGGAACTCTTTCCGGATTACGGTAAAGGTTTCCTAGTAGCATGTCTTGAAGCCTACAACCAAGATACTGAGGAGGTGATTCAGAGAATCCTCGAGGGAACTCTTCACGGGGAACTGCAATCTCTCGATGTTTCTTTGGAAACAATGCCCCCTCCGAAGCCCACATCGTCAGTGAATAGTCATGACAAGAAGGGTAAGGGGAAACTAGTGGAGTCTGCAATATCTCCTCCGGAAGTTGTGGCAGCCACTGCTGCGAATTACCAAGCTGGAGCTTCTTCAGTTTCGTCTTCTTCAATTGGGAGATTTACACGGAAGAATATGAACGACTTGTCTGAATCTGAGACCCTAAATGCCAAAAATGATGAGGCACTAGCGAAAACTGTAGCTCTTGCATCTCAGCTCGAGTACGAAGATGAGTATGACGACTCTTTTGATGATCTGGGCTTGAGTGTTGGCGATTCAGGGCTGGAGGAATCTGAGACCCTCAGTGAAAAACATGCACAGAGGGGAAGAACTACAGAAGCTGACACAGGCAGCTCGACTTCTGGTGCTGACAGTGCAAAGTGGGGGTCACGTAAAAAGCCCCAATTTTACGTTAAAGATGGTAAGAACTACAGCTATAAAGTGGAAGGCTCTGTTGCTGTGGCCAATCAAAACGAAGCGAAATTGATTAACCTAGCACAAAAGGAGCTTATCCACGGCCTCGGGCGGGGTGGAAACCTCCCGTTGGGTGCAGTTAAAAGTTTAGCAGATTCGAAAGACGAGCAGGATGATGAACGGGATGGTGATGAAGGTGGGAGACGAGGGGGGCGGGATGGTGATGAAGGTGGGAGACGAGGAGGCCGAGGAGCTTATAGGGGTAGAGGAAGAAGAGGTTTTCTATCCAATACAATGAATAGGTCTACCCCAGAACCAAATGAGCAGCAAGAAGGGCAAGAGAACGACGGAGGTGGAGGAAGGGGAGGCTTCGGGAGAGGTGGAGGAAGGAGAGGTGGTGGCGGCGGAAGGGGAAGGAACAACTTCAGGAAAGATAGAGCAATGAGTAAGCAACTAGGTGGGTTACCTGCTCATTACAACTAATGCCATCTTTTTCTTCTTATTCATCAGTTCAATATATTTTGTATAGACTTGGGCCAACTTTGTAGCTTGGCACACTTTTGTAGCGATTATATGTGTTTCAGGGAACCACCCATTCTGCATCATAGCTATGCTGTTGCTTGTTTTCTTTCTACAGAAATATAATTTTATCAGCTGCTGGGTCTTCCAAATATATTTGGGTCAAAAGCTTGAATACAAACTTGTATAAATTGCAACATTTCCATATTCATTTATATTGGTATAAGTATTAAAAAGTGGTGGACAAGTGACGGCGATTTTACACAAGTACAACTATGTATGAGTTCCTAAGTGATATTATGTTCAGTAGTTGTTGATTTTTCGAAGATGTTTGGATTTGACTGGAAGAGTGAAATAATTGAGCTTTTACTCCAAAACAGTGTTGAAACGTTTTAATTATTGGGTTAATTTAATTATCCCTCTATCAAGACTCAAAGAGGTAATTTCAGTTTATAAAAGATGTGTTCAGCCAAAAATTATCAATACGTTGTTCAGCATATGCTCTTATAAATTCGGATATATCATATACCTATAATATCTATCCTTGTTTTACTTTAATATAGATACTACCTTTGCCCATTTTACTTTCTGAGGATAAGCTAGTAATCTGATGTATAGGTATATAGATTTTGTTTATTTTGATGATGACAATGATCATTCCTTTTGAAATTATATTATTCAAGTCTTATAGTATAACTGAAAAAGTGTCCAATATGTATGGTAAAGGTAAGGGATCATCTTGCGTGTAACCTGTGTGCAAAGTCCCACTATATCCCACATCGAACATGAGAAGGAAGTTATGTTGGGAAAGTTAGTATAAAAGTAGATGTGAGTAGCTATTGAAGCTCATACCTTTCTCGGCCTTTTGGCTAAGATCAAGTGTAGTATCTGTTCTTATCAGTTTAATATCTGATA
>JAYJMF010353457.1:0-10911 GCA_036873715.1 Salvia sclarea
GGATTGATGATTTGGGTTTGTTGAAGATTCAAGATGGGTTGTTCCAGAATGGAAAAGTTTTGATCTTGCGTTGTTGGCGTATTTGTAGGATTTTGATTCTTTGAAGGTGAGATGTTCAAATTTTGGGGGTGCTTCCGTGTGTGGTTTGGTAAAGTTGAAGGTTTTGGTTCTGATTTTTCTTGAAAATAAAATCTGGGAAAATTGAAGAAATATGACAATTCTGCGATTTTTTATTTTTCTGGAGGGTGGTTTTTCATTTTTCCCCTTTTTCTTTCCTAATCTTATTTAATTGATCATTTCAAATTTTCTAAATCAAGTTTTTGCGTTAATTCTTCATTTTTGCATAATTATTTTCCAGACAATTTAGAAGTGTCTGATCCGGGATTTTACCATGCAAAGATTTTTCTGTTTCTGGAAAATTTAGATTGTTCCTTGGCTGTTAATATTGATTTGTAGCGAATGGTCTGGTGATGGTTTACTAGTGTGTTTCCTCGCATTTTTTTGTGGATTTTTATGATCAAGTAATTCTCACTAGGAGAATTTCTTTTGTGATGAAGCAATTTTTATGGTTTACTAGTTGTAGGATTCCCGAAAGCTAAGGTGATAACTTCTTCGCCGACGGCGACTCTCGACTCGTCCCTCACCCACATCTACAACCACCACCAGACTCGACGCCTTCCAAGTCCGAGTTCGCAGACTCAGTCGCCGGTTGAGTCAGGCAGCGAGTTGGTGGCCTATTCTCGGCCCCCAATTACTGCCGCTGCAACTACCTCTCTCTCTCATGTCTTTATCACTTAGAAAGAATAGATAGATGACGACAGTCGGCGGTGGTCATCCGACAGGTTTGGTGGTGCTGTGTTGAAAACGGCGGCGTTTTCACTTGCAAAACAACAAAATCTCACTTCTTCGTTTCATGGAATTATTTTCCTTTTCTTTTTCTTATATTCGCATATTAATTTTTACTTTTTATGATCATATTCTACATTTCATAGATATTTTTATTTTTTATGTACTTTTAATTATCGTGCAACTCTCGAAGGACAGATTTCTAGTTGTTATTGTAATTACAAAACTAACATTCAAATTGAAACGAGGGGGCTTAGCCCACTGGTCACCGGATTCCTCCTTTAATGGAAGACTCGGGTTCGATTCTCTTTGGGAACGAATTTGGAGTTATAAGGAGGATTGGTGATATTCTTGGAGTACTGGGTGCTTGGTGAACTAACTTCTTAACTTCTAACAATTAACTTTGTCCCTTTTAATAATAATAATAATAATAATAATAATTTAAAATTAATTTCAAAATCTATATTCACCCTTCACAATTACACTAGATTTTGCCAACCGCCCAATGTATGACAATAATAAGAGAAACGTAAAAATAAATAATAATTATAGATAAATTTAGAAAAGAATAAAATGTAAATATGAAACGTAAATCATTATAAATTGAATAATAAATTTTATGCAATATTCATAATTTTATTTAAAAGTATATATATATAAATATATTAAAAAATAAAAAGTATTATGAGCATGTTCGAGCATATATATGGAAATAATATTAACGCATAAGATTCGATTTGAATATAAAACTGATATGAAATTAAGTTCAATGGCACAAAAATTGTAGCAGCCCGGTATCCCACCCTATGCGGATTTACCGAATTGCCACTCTGAGACTCGAACGAACATGTTTATAATTTATAATTTAAAAACGTGCGGAAGACTTATATATAACATAGGGATTTTATATATAGATAAGAGTAGAAAGTGACGATTACATGTTTTTAGTTAAGATTACATATTTCACGAATTTACTATTCTTATCAAACTAATGTATTCGTGAAATTACAACAATTTTGTGTTTAATACTTCCTCCGTCCACCAAAAATATGCCTCATTTTGGATGACACGGATTTTAATAGAAAAGTGGATAGTGTGTGAATGGAGAAAAAAGTAACTTCAAATATGTGGTTGATATTGAGAGTTGTGTGAGTTCTAGTACTATAAATGGAAAGAGACATATATTTTGTGGACATCCTAAAAAGGAAATTTAGGCATATTTTTGATGGAGTGAGTATATATTATTGTGTATTTTTATTTGTTAATTTTTGTTTTATTTTATATAATTCAATATGTTATTGTTATTATGAAATTAATTTCTATTTCCATGAAATTCTATTAGGAAAAAAATCTTCGCATTGCAATATGAAATTCATTTTTACTATAATTTAAACATGAAATGTTTTAATGACCATGTTTTGGTTCTTGAATGTGTATACATATATTGTTCTTTGTATGCCACATGCCGATAGAAAATTACAATTAAATAATATAAAATAATAATTTTGCATGAAAATATCATTGCTTAAAGCTAGGACTACATGATTTTGAAATAAACAACTTTTTATATAATATTGTTATAAATGACAGAGTTTAAAGACCACCTAATTCGTTATAAAGTCTAATTACATGTGGCATTCGTCGAGATACATTGATATTTTGAAATTGTGGCCATGATATATTTTATGTTAAAATCGCGATTGTTCATGATTTTAATTGATGTTGCCCATAATTTATATTTTAATTAACTAAATTTGCATCGTGCTATGAGACGACGTCGTCGGGAACGGTGGGATTGTCGTCCCTGTTTGTTTGCTGTCCAGAAAACGGTATCGGAAAGAAAAACGGCAACGGTGTAGGCGTGGACGTTTTGGGGGAAGAATCCGAAAGTGAATAGGCCGGAGGAGGAAGGCCAAGAGGAGTTGGCGGTGTTGGGCGTGAGGGAAGAGCCTAAGCTCATATTGGAAGTGCTTCTTTGAGCAGCTGCTGCAGCTATAGAAACGAGGAGGAGAAAAATATGTGGACATATTCTTTTGTAGACTATATGAAAAATGAATACAAGACTCCTCCTATATATACTAGTTACACAAAAATAAAAGGGGACACAGAAAAAGCACCTTCTTCCTCCATTGATGAGTTCCTCGGTTGCACTTGAAGAAACCGAAACAAAAAATTCAACGGCAAAATGCAATACCGGCCACATAAGCCTTAATCTGCCCGACCCTCACTGCTGTAGTTTCTGAAATGCTTCCAACAAGCCAAAAAAATCGCCAATTGAAGAAGATGGGCGAGGTGCTCTGCATTTCGGTCGAGTTTTTTTTTTTTTTTAAAAGAGCAAGAATGTCGGTTGAGAAATGGAGAAAGAATGGCGGATTGCCCAAGATTGTTGATGAATTTGCAAGTCGGTTGAGAAATTAAAGAAATGGAGGAAGAAAGCTTGAGTTTTGGCAAGGTACTATGCGAAAGGCGGATCTACCAAAGTTGCTGCTGACTAGACTTAACTATGGTCAGTTAGTGGAAGAGTCATTAAATTAAATGTTTTAACTAACAATAATTAAGTAAGATTAGAGAGTGAACACGTGTCATCAGATTAGGGTGTGGTAGCAGTGCTAGTAGGAGTAGGATCAACCTTCCCATAAACCATGGGCAAAGAAGTCAACCTACAAGCTACAATAGTCCCGTTTTTATTGCTCCATCGACAATGATATCTGTATATATCCGTCATCGCATCTGCACTTTTTGGTGCAAATCTAATGTGAGACCCAAATAATATAGAACTTTTGAAAAGGAAACTAACCGAACAGGTGCATTAACCAGAAATAGAATTTTGAGCACAACTGTTATATACAAGAGAGACAAAGCTATCATACTAAAAAGGCTCGCACAAGGCAGCTGTTTTCTTTTCTTGGTTTTAGTGCGACTGCTAACCCGGTTTCCAAGTTTCGTAGCCGCTGTTTTTTGCACGAAAATTCCACCATGCGACTTCATATGGGGCTTGCCCTTGATACCTGCATTCACCCGATTATGAACTATGACTTGAACCAGCAGTAAAAGAAATTGGTCGACTATCAACTATAATCATGTGCATCTACAAGCATTAGAACCTGATTCTGAGTTGCTCTAGTCCAGCTCTGTCGTTGAGTTGCTGTCACTGAGTCATCATGTATGAATGTTATCGTTGTTGATTCTTCGCGTCTATTGTTAATCATGAGGGGAGGCGGTAATTCTCTCATCAGAAATAATACAACAGCTGAAGGCACTGATGAACCTGGAAACAGTTATTGGAAACACAACTTACTTTGAGACTACGGAGCAGATTATTGTTTTGATCTTTCAAATACACAATTAATGCAATATAGAGGTTCGATATACTGTTCAGGATAGAGAGTTATTTTTAAATTAATGTACCTATGAAATAATACAAAACGAGTAGAAGTGAGGTACGGACAGCATCCATGTGTTGCTTATCCCAGTCATAAAACAACTGAAGCATGGCACGGTGAAGGTTAGTCATGGAATATACATCAAAAGGAAATTGATAAGTCGACTAGAGGAGGACTTACTGGTATTTGAGTACATATAGCAACTGAAGCACTTGATGTGAAACAAATAACAGAGACAACAGCCAAACCAGCAACCTGTGATGCAGGGGATACGAGAGATCATTTCAGGCCAAATAAATGATTAAGCAAGACATGATGTCATGCCATGGGGAAATGTGATGACAATCGAACATCAGAATCACGAAACTACCTTCCACATTTCAGACGAAGCCCGCTCAGATCTCACTTTTTTCATTTTCAAGAATAATACAACTCCTGGATGTCAAATATGTTAGATGAATAAAAAGAATAGTAGTCCCTCCGTCCCTAATAAGTGTGCGGATTGAGAAGTGACACAAATTTTAATAAAAAGTGTGATAAAGTGAATTTGAGTGGAAAAAGGGTCCCACTTTTTCAAATATTGTGTGTAAGTTGTAAATTGTTGACTTTTTGTAAAATAGGTTTCTAAAAAAGGAATGCGCACACTTATCAGGGATGGAGGGAGTATTAAACATGTATTAGTGGACGAGAGACCAAAATGCATTTCTTTAAACATCAGGAAACAAATGAAGAACTCTACGTGCTCACCATAGCATGCTAAGGCTCCTCCAAGCAAAAGCACAACCACGGAAATAAGATCTATGTATACCTGCAAGGAGGTATATATTGCAAATTAGGATGACAGAGGAATCGCCCTCGACTCATCAAGAAAGTTCACACCAAACAAGTCTACAAGCACTGGAAACAAAAAAATATAACAGAGTGTAAATACTTTGATGACATAAACCAAGGAACCATGATTACATGCCTGAGCAACAACTGCAGACTCGATAGGATTACTGCTTCCCATCCCAATCCATACTAGCACCGAAGATGCAACCATAATTGAAAAAACTAAAACTGTTACCTGTTCAAAATTTGTTGGATAAGTTAGACTAAGATTATGGAGATTCCAAAACGATAAATATATATTTGAAAGTTTCTTCTTTACCACAATCACAGTTTTTTGACGGCTTCCAATGCGAGCTAACCTAAAGGTGCAACATCTTCGGTGTCCACTAGTCTGTGGACTGGTTTTGCTCATCTTCTCCAGCAGAGCTTCTTGAGGGTTATATGCTTCATCTTCTTCATCATCATTTGGGTGATGACAGAGGTCTACCCTGCAAAACCATCAGCCCACATGAGCCAATCTTAGCTATCTGAGATAATTAACATTATTTTTAGCGCAAGCATCAAAAGGAGTAAGATATACCAAACAATAAACAATTGGTATCATAGAGTACTCAATAAAAGGTCACAAATGACTGAAGGAAACTGCAAAATGGTGAGGCAACCCTCCAATCTAGAGTTTCTTTGCATAACAATCAGCACTTGTTAGCTAGTTAAATATAGAAAACGGTTGCAAGATATGGTCAATAAAGTGAGTTAAACTCAAAATCATAGCAGCAACTTCTTGTATCTAGAGTACCCTCAAGCTCACCAGACAGTTCAGAACTTTGTCTATAATGTTCTTATAGAACAAGCAGATGTAAATATGCTGACTGGTTTAATCAAAGAGAATATAACATATCGTAAGATGGTGTAGTTAAGAAAGCAGAGGGATATCAAAATCATGGAATTTTTTATCAGACTCATTGCTTCAAATTTTAAAGTGCATTATACCATTACAGATGGGAAATCCCAGATTAGGAATACTTCACACACTATAAAACATATTACTGCAAAGTAGGAACATATCTTATTGCCGATAACATAAGTAGAAATAAGATTTAACATGTCTAGATAAGTGAGAGCTTACCAAAATGAGAAAAGCAGGAGAAATGCTGCAATAAACAGAATTTTGGGGAAGGCTGCCATTGATAATATCTTTGTGGTAAGTATCTTTATCATACTACATTGTGAATATTGAAAACTATAATCATGCCACAGGCTGGAAGATTTCCCTACCCTCGATAACAAAACCACATGAATATGACCAGCAAATCCAACCCTTACAAGCAGCAACCAGATTTAATACAAAATAAAGGAAATAACCTGACAATGAAAATTTCAATGTCGTTAGTGTCATAACGGGAAGCTTGTCGAACATTGATAGTGTAAAGACTTTGCAGCATAACACATGTTTGTATAAGGATCACAAAAGGTTATAACAAAAGTATATTTTGCCAAGAAAACAAGATCAAAAGCATGCTGCATGCCATGTATGGCTCATTTGGAAGTAATCAACTAAAAGAACTCGTTAGACTTAGAACCAGTGATCAGAGCGTCAGTAATCCTCACCGAGATTGGACGATCCAATCAATAGATGAATGACCTGAAATTATTGTCAAAAGTACTAGTCAATATAGATATATACATTTTCCAACTGATTTCTAACATCTGAAAAGCAAAAGGAAATGAATATGCACATCATCCAACTATTGCTCCAGTTTTTCGTATCGAGATGCTCAAAATTGAATGGGCCCAAGGAATAGTATGAAACCGCCAAGTAAAGAATTACAACTATGATGACATGAGAGAAAATTTCTAACAAGATAGAAATCTAGATGTCATATAGAAAAACAGATTCAGATTTGTTCAAGTGATAGATTAAGTACTGAGCATGAAGAACTAGATTACTGGTCAAGATTTACTCAGTGTTATGCAATAAATACAAAACTCTCACAACATCGAATGCCAATTTTATTTCATTGCTTCAGCAAAATAGTTGCATGATATCAAAATCAAAAGAATATAATCCAATCAAGGGGCACCACAGAAATACAAACAAGATTTACCTTTTGGCGAGTCCATCCAAGCTGTGTATTCCTTGAATGAATTCTAATCAACTGGGAGAATGATGGAAAATCCCATATCAAAGAAGTAAGAAACAAAGTCAACACTTCAAAAGAAAATTCATAATAAAAGGCGGCCATGCATAATCATTATCATAGTTACATTTTGTTGAAGTGAACAAGCAGAGGAAATAAGATTAAGCTTGCATACTAGAACATCATTGTTGGGTTTTAAGCCAATGCCTTGAAAAATTTCCATAGAAGCTGCATAAATAGCTCTCTTGTTTAAAGGTTTTGCAAAGAGGGGATTTTATATTCAAAGAAGACTTTGTATTTACTACATAACCTGTTATATAAAAAGGGATGCATATGTCTAAAATCCCGGAATATTCAAGTCGAATATAGGAGAAGCAAGATAAGGAGCATATAGAATCAATGAGGCAGAAAAGACCAAAGTTTTCCGAAGAAAGAAATAGCATGACTACGAAGTTCAGACGACTAAGAAGCAAAGTGTTAAAGTTATGCCAGTCCTCTTGTAAAAGGTTTAGATGACACTGCATTCTTGAAATGGTTCGTGGTTGCATAATTTAGCCAGAAAAATATCCCATACACCACTCTATGCGGTCATCACTCAATCAAGTCCAGAGCATTCCTAACGTGATTGTGAATTGTGTAAACCAGCACAAGTATCATTCCTAACGTGATTGTGAATTGTGTAAACCAGAACAGGTGGCACCGACAACATGTTTAGCAGTGATGCTGACACTAAAATAAGCACCACATTCTAAGGTTGGTGAATATAGCGTGATTGCACATCTGTTGCCTTGGTACTAATGCGTTAAGAGCAACTGAGCACACACGAGGAAATCCTGAAGGTCCTTTGACAGCTATCTAAATATTCCTCAGGCTATTTTGGCATGTATTAAGC
Organism: Salvia sclarea; assembly: GCA_036873715.1. Lineage (NCBI taxonomy): Eukaryota > Viridiplantae > Streptophyta > Magnoliopsida > Lamiales > Lamiaceae > Salvia > Salvia sclarea. The sequence continues at coordinate 8,091 of JAYJMF010353457.1, forward strand.
CATAAACGTGCCACTAAAAGACAGGCTGTGGCAGCACTTGCTGAATATCAAGGAACTTTTTTTTGACAGCTATACAAATATTCTTCAAGCGAGTTTTGGCAGGTAACTATCAAGCCATCGCTAAACGACAGATTTGGAGAAAAAATCTTCACCGATAACACGTTTTAGATAACAATGGTTTTACAGATCCAACCATGATCACTATAATGCCCCTTGTATTTCGATGTTTCACCCCCTTGAATTTCAAGCATGATATGAACATCAAAATCATGTAAAAGGTAAACATATTACGAAAAGCAATGGATGTAATTCCTGATTAAATATAAATTAAACAGATTCAAAATCAAACTCAAAACCTGAACTCATTCCTACATAATGACATTATCTGAGTAATGAGGTGACAAACATATGAAAATGCTGACAGATAGTTCCTGTTGTGGCAGCCTAGGCATCAGTTCTCTCTATTCTCCAGGCATTCTAAGTTGGATGAGAATGAAATTGTAATAGTGATTGCTCCAGATTTTTGCCCAATTTCCATTCATTACATACAGATTAAACACTCCAGAAACACAGATGCTCGAAAGTAGTATAAAATTCAAACAACCACGTAGAAGAGAAGGCTCCAAAAATCTCCCAAACATTCAACGTTGTCGGTAGAAATAGTAAATCGTGAATCAAAATAATGAGACAATATGAGTGGACCAATAAAACAGAAACAAGAGTTTACCTTATAGAGAGCAAGAAATGCAATGAGCGCATCAACAAAAGCGAGTCCGACATTGACTCCCTCCACCGCCTGCGAGTAGCACCTCCTCCCCTTTCTCAATTCCAACATAATTTACTTATTACTTTTCCCACTTTTTGCAAAATCATACACAAATAAAAGTCTCCCTCTGTCGCGCGCGCGTCGAAAGGGTAAGTAATTTTGAGGGAGTAAATATCTGCGGACGAGAACAGTATGAATGATAAATTAATTGGTAATCCTCGTTGATAACTAAGTAGGGAAAGAAAGAATGGTGGTGGCGCAAGTATCTGAAAGGATATCTGTATAGAATTTTGGGATGGTATCTTGGAATATGGGTTGCTCCACAGATCTAGTAGAGGGGCTTTGGGGATTCCCTTCACTTCACGCCCACCACCCTTTCTCTTTATCTATGACTCTGTGTATATTAGAATTGGAATTAGAATTAGACTAGACAATCACTTCCACTCTCTCTCTCTATATTTATATTTATATATGTGGTTGTATCCGTGGAGAGAGAGAGAGAGCTGGTTTGGTACATACTAGTATTTTAGACTTGACTTAAGGAAAGAGCAGCGCGTGGTCGTTGCAGTCTTCCCCACTATTTCTCCATTAAACAATTTCCCCCCAGTTAATAATACTAAGGGATAAAATTCAAATAAACCCTACAAATTTTCGCCAGCCCTAAATACGCTCATAACTTTATATTGTGCCCAACTACCTTTTTAGTTTAGAAAACATTAGGCAAATTGCACTAACAACGGATGGAAACTTTAACGGCATTAAGTAATTGCAATTTTTTTAATTTTTTTCTTTTATCTATATATCTAGCTTACAAACCTGCCGGAGCTGATCCCGATGAGGCGCACCCGCAGCCGTAACTCCAAGAAGTCAACAGCCGACCTCAAATAGTCGTCATTCATATGAAGTAACGCAGCGTAGACTTTCTCCACCGCCAATTCCAACGGGTTCGATACCAGTTCGCCGCAACGGAAGTCGTATAGAATATCCCGTTGCCGAAGAACGGCATGAGGGGCGGCTGCAGCTTGGAGCGCCTGCCTACGAGGATCTGCAGCTTTGTCTCCTGGTATGTGGGGAGGCCCCGGGCGATGCACACGCAGTGCCACACGTGCCCCATGACCACCTCGTAGGTGGTGTACCCAGCTTTGCAGGTGTGCTTCAGGGCGTTGAGGAGGTCTGGAGTCAGGTGAAATGTTGAGTGTGATGTGTCCGAGCCGGGGAGATGGGTTTTGAGCAGTGGCATGGGGTGGTATTCCTCGTGGGAGAACTAGGGCGACGGGGGTTGTCGCACCGAGAGCAGCCGCCGCTTCAGGAAAGGTGGGCGTTGTGGACGCAGCGGCCCGACCGGTCTGAGGCCTTCCAAGCGCAGTGCCTGATGCACCTCATGGAGGCCCTCGGCGTGCGCCGCCTCAGCCTCGTCGGGATCACCTCCGATGGATTTGTGAGCTAGATATATAGATAAAAAATAAAAACTAATAATAAAAAGAGACATAATTACTTAACGTTGTTAAAGTTTCCGTCCGTTATTAATGTAATTTGCCAATGTTTTTTAGATTAAAGAGGTACTTGGGCACAACATAAGGTTATAGACTTATTTGAGCCTCGCAAAAACTTGAAGGGGCTTATTTAGACCTTATACCTTAATAGTAATAATAGAAATAGAACACCACATCTAAAAAAATAGAAATAGAATATTATTTTAGAATTTATGAATTAATTTATAAAAGAAATAGAATACCTATTTTAGAACATTTTAGCTTATAATAATAATGATGAATAATAATAATATTTCTCAAAAAATACTAATAAGGCTAATTACTGAAAAAATAACTAACTTTGACTCAATTTTAATTTCAATATACTTTACAAAACATAGTAAATAGTAGGGGTGAGCACGGTCCGGTTAACCGCCCATTAATTATATAAAAAACCGATCGTACGGTTTTTTAGCGGTTCGGTTAACCGCTAAAAAATATAAAAGGAGGACCATTAACCGTTATACCGGTTAACCTAAAAATCGGGTCGGTTAACCACTTCTACAACGGTTAACCATAATAA
>JAYJMF010353468.1:0-10909 GCA_036873715.1 Salvia sclarea
TAAATAATAATAAACAAAATAAAAATATTCATATAATTTGAACACTAATCTTGAAAATGAAATGAAAAAAATTACTCCCTCCGTCTCTATTCAAATGGCATAACTTTCTTATTAGGTTGTCTCACTCGAAATGACATATTTCGTAAATGGCTTGATTTAAGGCTTAACTATTGGGTAGACATGTGGAGCCCATATACTTTACATGCTTTATGAAATATTTCTTAAACCTTGTACAAAAAGTGTTGTGGCATTTGTAGTGCGACGAAGGAAGTAATTCTTTTTTTTTTTTTTTTGATAATTTAATGCAGAAATTTAAAGGCGGCGTCACGGAGGACTCGAACCTGAGACCTTTGGTCTTGGGCAAGTAATTCTTATTTCTTATCTAGATGGGGATAGAAATATGCCCTCAACCAAACTGTGTAACAACAATATTAATTAACACGTATTTGAATTCTTTTTATAAATAGTACAGTTCAATAATACTATAGATAATTCAATTGTGAATAATATTGTATATGTTGATTTTGTGTGATAATATTTCCTTTTTTTTTTCCATCTTAAATAACATGATAGAAAAAATAGGGATTAGCACTTTTTCTTATCCCTTCTCTTTTTAAAGTCACGTTTTTTTTATTATTGTAGAATTATTATGTAAAAAGGCGGGAAAAGAAAATTCTCACCCTTAGTTTTTTTTCATTTTTTTCTCCTCCTGGTCTAAAAAATGAATTTCACGATTTCGTTCTTCCTTCATTTCACTGAGGAAAAGTATCAATGCACCAACAACTCATGCAAGCACAACCCTTATAAACAAATGAAAGAAATGAGAGAATACATTGTTACAAGTTATGGAGTGAGGAAATAGGAGAAAGAAAATCATCCTTGACATGATTACAAGTTACAACCCTTCCAATATATATAATCTTATTATATATATATATATATATATATATACGTTTGTATTTGTTTATGTCAAATAATTATAAACAAAATATAAATCTTCATATATACTGTATAATTTAAACTACTGATCTTGAAAATTAAATGAGTTAGAATAATTCTCATTTCTTATTTAGGGATTGTATTGTATCGAACCAAACCTTAATGTAAAATGTATTTAACAAAATAAACGAACGTAGAAAACATCCGAATTATTTGCCAATAAGTGTAATTCAGTTAGTGTACTATCAAGGAAAATGCATATCAAAGTATAATTAAACAGAGTTTATCAGATGGAAGAGGGAAAGGGAGTAAGTATACAACTGTTGTGGAAATTGAGATTTTTGGGGTTTCAGGTGGTGCATGGAAAGAAGAGACATTGGTGCATAGGGGTAAAGTAGTCAGGTTACCCTTTCTATGAATTATCACTACTCATTTGGAAGAAATAGTAATCCAAAAAAGTTCATATTCATAAAATTTTGATACAAAATTACATGTTTGGCATCTACTCCACAGTAGTCAAAGAAGAGATAATACTATAATTGTTGTATCAATTATGATTTAAATTTAAAAGATAAAGTTTGGTGTCTGGTTGAGTGCATGTACTGTGCGTAAAGTTTTTCACCCTGATGTGTGTAATCAATCCTACAAGATAACCTTTAATTTCAAAAAAAATATATAGAGAATATTTTGTGACCATATGTAACACAATTTATATTCCTATACATACACAAGGGCTGTATCTCGTGGCTCGTGAGAACTATATTTTTTAGCCAGAACATGATAATTCATCATATAAAGTCATTGTGAAAGTTACTGTACTAATAAAAATTGAAAATTTTGTTCCTCGTAAATTTCGTATCATAAATCTTCACAATCGAAGTGCTGAAAATAATTATCATGCTATTTCTCCATATCTACATATATAGATACATATTTATCCTAGTATACTAGAGCAATATCATGTCGCAAGCCCATAGCAATGGGGGGTTTTTAACTGCAATTAGACTTTGGAAATATAATTAAGATATCAAGTTGATATTTAGCTTATTCCTTTATTTCTGGAAAGTCCCTATAATAGAAATTGTGTCTTAAAAAAAACATTTCATCCCTAAAATCCAGTCTGCTAAATTGACCTGATACCGTTCATTTTTAATCCTATTAAGGATAATTTAATTAACACATAACAAACTTTCCATTTTCTATATTTCTTTAGTTCAGATAATGTTAAAAAATAAATCCAGGTCAAATATCCCCTTTTAAATTATATTATAAAATAAGCCACAATTCTAACTTTGCTATTGTTTTTAAAGAATGTAATCAGTAAGCATGTAATCAATAAATTATTCTTGCAAGATGAGATCTATGACCCCAACTCGAAGTTCACTTTCTACCAGGGTAGATGTTTTATGTTTTGAAGTTAATTGCAGTGTAAAATATAAATTTGTAATCACGTTACGAACTTTAATATATATTACTACAACTTGGAGCATAATTTTTAGGTTTAATTGTCTATAAATACACAAACTTTACCAAATTTTAGTTTTTAATCAAAACTATTATTTTGGTCACAAAACACATAAACTTTACAAAATTTTGGAATTTGGCATAAGACTAAAGTTTGTTGGGCAATAACTTTACTATTTGCAGTTCGATTAACAATCTGAAACTACCATTAAAAAGCTCTCGTGTTGTTAGGTTGCAATCAACGAAAATGGCTATAGAACAATTTATTAGTAATTTTCCTGAAAATTTATATCAGTATATTTTTGTTAGTATTTGGATTTATATGTTAAAAGTAATCTACCAAAAGAATTAATTTAGAATATTCTACCAAAAGAATTACTTTTAACCTTAAAAAATACAAATTAAATATTAAAATTTATTTTAAACTCACACGAATGGGTGAATCCGAATTAATAATCTTCAAATTATATTAATCATAAGAAATAAAATTAAAGAAAAAATGAAAAATAAGAAAATATTGAAAGTCTAATAGTACAAAATAAGACATCAAAAGTCGAATATCGGATTCCATGTGTCTAAAATTGTAATGAATTTTTTCTTCCAAAATATCTGCACGACTTCGTTTACGAATGTAGATATAATTGGTACCCAAATTTATATGTCAACTATTTTCAATGTATAGCAGCGTAATAACTGGTAAAACTTAAAAATTAAAAATAACATAAGAAAACAGAGGACACTAAAACCTATTATCTTATTTTGTAATTTTAATAAATAAAAATAGCTATCATTCTACTCATAATACTTGAATAATTTACCAAAAGTGTCCCTTCGTATTTCTATAAATGTCCCTTTACATTATTTTACATAAATCAAGAAAAAATATAATTTCTTTTTTTTACCTCTAATTATTGTCTTAAAAGTAAAAAATTAAAGAATTTATGATGATTATAGAATAATATCGAAAAATTTATTCTATATTTGCATTGATATTTGAAATGAAACAATTATTTATATTCAGAAAAAGGTAAATAGGACACTTATAAAAATAATGAGAAAGTAACAATTAAAGATAAAAAAATAAGGAAAAAATAATTTGGACAATAGATAAAGAAATGATACATCCGGGCAGTGATTAAACAAATATTTAAGGATTATAAGGGAGGATATCATGCACGTGAGAGGACACTATAGATGTTGTCCCTTTCTGCATCAAAAAGTTGGTGAAAAAGGAAAGAACCCTCTCTCCTCTCTTCTCTTCTCTTCTCTTCTCTTCTCCCTCTCTCCATTTCTCTCTCTGAAAAGTTGAAGAAGACAATAAAATGATTGAAGCCTTTATAATCTAGCAAGAGTCAATAGTATTGGGGCACTCAAATCTATTCTCTGGTATAAAGATGAAAGCAACACCTCAAGCATTAGCAAATTAGGGGAGAGAGAGAGAAAAAGAGAATGGCTTTGGAAGCTCTTTCTTCAAGCGAGCTGCTCAACTTCATCATGTATGACACAAATGTCTCCACCGCCGCCGCCGCCAGCCCCCGCGAGCTCGGCAGCTGCTCCTCCATGCCGCCGCCGGAAACCGCCGTGCAGGGCCGCAAGAAGCGGCGGAGGCGCCCCAAAGTGTGCAAGAACAAGGAGGAGGCCGAGACGCAGAGAATGACACACATTGCCGTTGAAAGAAACCGCCGCAAGCAAATGAATGAGCATCTCGCCGTCTTGCGCTCTCTCATGCCAGACTCTTATGTTCAACGAGTAAGCATAAATTTATTAATTACAAAATTCTTCATTTAATTGGAAAATTTTCGATGGGGATTTTACTCATTACGTTTCGTGTTTGAATAATTTATTTTCCTGGTACCAAGAACACTCTCGTGTCATCAATTGAAACTTTTTGACGCTTTTTGACAATTAGAGGACCCTTTTTTTTATATAGGAAAAGTAATTATTGAAGGGGAGAAACCCAAATTGCTTTTTAATTACCTCACGATAATTGTGTGATTGGGGTTTTTTTTCCCCACTGTTTTTCTACCAAAAAAAAAAAAAAAGGGGGTCACAAGATTTGAATTTGAGGAGGGTACAATTTGATTCCAAAATAGTTCTTGCACTCATCTTCTTCATTCATCTCTCTCTGTCTGTTTTGGACATATGTTGTTGTCTTGGTTCGCCTCCGGGCATAAGCCAACCAGATGTGACAAATAATTGCTCCAGCTATAAATATGAGGGAAATTAATTAGCCACCTATATATCTATATGAGGGCTATGGCGAAATTCTTCGTTATTAATCTGAAACACATTTCAACAGTTTCCTCGAAATAAAATTATAGATGTATTTAATTTCACTCTTGTTTTGAGATTTTCTGATAGAACAGAATATAGTGACGTAACACTCTCAACCTCCCCATGTCTTCTTATTGTCTCTGCCCTACTAAAAATCTCATTCTCATCTTATCAACTTTCACCATACATACATCATTTAATGATTCCAAGTACTATTTGGAAATCATTGCGTATTTAATTGTGGAGTTAAAATATATGTACTAAAGGAAATTAATTGGTAGATGAATTTGAATTTTTGCAGGGTGACCAAGCCTCAATTGTTGGTGGTGCAATCGAATTTGTAAAGGAGCTAGAGCACATTCTGCAGTCGCTAGAAGCCAAGAAATTTGCATTATTGGAGCATGGCAATGTCACAAATAAGGAGCATCATCACCAACAAACAAGTGATGATGAACAGAAGCAAAATATTAATTTAGGCAGCCCTTTTGCTCAATTCTTTGCATACCCACAATTCAGCTGCTCCCACAGCCAATTAGGCAACAAGTATACCTCTCAGAGCAAGGCAGCCATCGCGGACATCGAAGTAACCCTAATCGAGACGCACGCCAACATCCGGGTCCTATCGCGAAGGAGGGTCCGCCAGCTCTCCAAGATCGTGGCCTCGTTCCACTCCGTATTCCTCACCATCCTCCACCTCAACGTCACCACGCTCGACTCCCTCGTGCTCTACTCCATCAGCGCTAAGGTACGTGTGGACGCGCTATGGATAAACTTTGCCGAAACTTTGGTTCACTCGTTCGAGACTCATTTGTCTCTACCTAGCTATATCATATCACAATATCACCAACAACAAAATAATTTTATTGTCTCGATTCATTAATTAGGCCCTAGCTCCGTATGTCACAACACTACACACCACCAATTATTTAATTTTTTGAAAACAAACATTGGTCCCTAAACTTTATGTATGTTATCTCGTTACATTGCAGCATTTTTGTTCTTATGCATTGGCACAGTTTATTTGATGGTAACAAAACTGGGACTGCCGAAAATGACCTCAGCATGCAAAAGAATCTACTTTTTTACACACAGCCTGCACCTACTTCCACATCAAACTATGTGCACTGTGCAAAAGATTCTACTGCATGTAATTAGTACTTTTCCCTTGAGGGCGTTTTGGGAATTGATGTGAAATATGATTTTTCAATTGAATTTTCCATGTGCTGTGATGGCAGGAAAGGGAATTTTTCCCTTATTACTTTAAGGGGTGTTTTTCTATATATGAGTACATTGTTGTTGTCTTTACACATAAATTTAGTGAGACTCTTTCGACGTATTTTTTGGGATGAACAATTTTTTTTATATATGAAAATATTATTTTTCTTGTTTGATTATAGGTGGAAGAGGGTTGCCAACTCAATTCAGCAGACGACATAGCCGGGGCAGTTCACCACATGCTGAGAATAATTGAGGAGGAAGCCATCCTAGGTTGTCACACCTAGGGTTATAAATAGCTCCTCTATATATCAGTAAAAGTTATTGAACCTTGTCACGTCGATCGATTGTGTTTAATTTAATTTAGGATTTTATTGCAAAATAATTCCTCCACTTTTGCCCATTTTAGCAATTTCATTATTTCTTTTACTTTTAGTTATTTTTCACCAACCTTTTAATTTTTTGCAATTCGACCCTCCATTTTATTTTGCAAAATCGTTTAATCTTGGTTCTGGGTTTTCTCCTCGTAGTCGTAGTGTAGTTGTCATGATACCATGTACTTTGCACGGTGATGTAAATAGTTTAATAAATAGTCAACGAAAATTTGAATGATTGTATACATGTGTGTATGTTATGTAAATTATATGTTTCACTGAGAATGAAATTACCTTGTTAAGTAAATGGTACTATTTGGTTTGAGTGATACCCTAAATTGATAAAACATAAAATTAAATATTCGAAAAATGATATGATCAAGTTAAAAGTTACGCAATTTATCAAAATAAATAATAGAATAATTTGAATTATCTATTAATCTTATCAAAATAATCACCACTAAAAGGAAGCTGAGAAAACCCATATGCTATCGGCATTTCTATATCCAAAAAAAAGTGCGTTCTACTTCTACTCAAACAATTGTATCGAAATGCAGAAGCATTTATCTAAGAGTTACTCAATTAGACAATTACAAAGACTCGAGAATGTATGGTGTAAAGCTGGAACATACTTGAAACAATGAGGTTTTATTAAACAAAATTAGATGTACAAAAACACCATAAAACAAGTCTCAATTTAATGTGCACAACACCAAACTTAAGAGTTAAGACCATAATATGTATAAAATAACTTTGAGGGGTGCAGTTCTACAAGGCACATGCATCTGCACATCTTTATTACTCAGCTTCACACGAGACTACTGCTCACGTATAAGTTATTTTCAGTTGGTTTTACCGTTGACTCACTTTTCTCTGAGTAAGATCTGATCCAGTTCTCATGAACGACTTGAGATCAAATGAGCGACAATTTGTCGGTGCAGTTTGTAGTGAATCTATCCTCAACAAGCAGCCAAATAAAGAGATGACACCAACATCGGGACCAAAGCATTCTCCAACACACCCACAACACCCCCTTAGTACAAGGAGCTCAATAAACTTTGTTCTAGCATGCATGAAACAAATGATGGTATGAAGCCACCCTTCAAGAAGGGAGTCAAGGCCAGGGTCGTACCTATGTCTCTTGGAGACCTAAGCGAGAATTTGAAAATAGCCCCCTATAATGCAAGAGAAATAACATGAAAAATGATATACCATATAAAATAACTATTCCGAAATATATTAAATATTCACATAATCGGTCATCAAAATTAAATCTTATGAAAAGAAAAAAAAAATAGTTCAAATATATCGAAATTCAACACAACTAATTTTTTTGAACTATCAATCGGCGCAGCTGATTACAACGCTCATCAATCAAAAGAAAAAAGAGCTCGTCGGACAAAAAAGATCAAAGAGGGAGTGCGGTATGTAGCTAATCCCCAACTGTCGATCTCCACTCACATCTAAAGCTACGCGTCTCAGTTGCAATGTTTGTAGAAATCTTTATCTATTTGTTTTTCCTTTCTTTATGTGATAAATGAGTCGTATTTTATGTGTGGATTGATGTTTTTAATTCTCGAAAATTTCATATATGAGTAACTAATGAGTAAAACCGTCACAAATTTGTATAGAACATATATATTATCTATTAATACATAACATATACATATAAAAAATGGCCCCCAAATATTTGAGGCCATAGGCAAAGGCTTGGTACGCTTATGCCTAGGTATGGCCCTGGTCAAGGCAGTGCTAGCTATGTAAGCCAACACACATAATAATGATGAATGCCCAACCTTGTTCGAGGACAAAGAGGTAAATGTCGGACACACTCATAATGGAGGTATCCAGGGCAAGGATACACGCAACGCTATGATCCAAACTCCCAAACCTACAAACCAGGGTGGAGGAATCACAAAATCCTAAAATACGGAGGAAATCACTACCAAGCCCTCCAAAAATAACCGCCACAAAAGCCACCCATATGACTCTTCTTAGTCAAGATCGTACTGGCTAGGTGTAGTAAGCATGTCAACAGAGAGATGGAGAAGTTCAAGACATAAAGCAGGGGGTCTATGTAAGATATGGCAATCAGATCTCGCACCTGATTCAAGTTGTAACTAAACTTGATTAGAAGGAAGGAGTATTATCGCCATAGGCCATCTGAAGAAATGCTCAAGTCAACGCTTTGACCCTGAGGAGCAGAAAGCTCTTACCCATAAAACTTGTTGGACCAGAGCAAGAGCTTGTCGAGATAGAAGAGATCATTGGGTGGGGGGGGGGGAGAGAAGGGAAGACTGGAGATCCAGAGAAGGAGGCGGTCCTGCCCAAGATGGTTGAAAAGGTGAAAATCAAGATACGGCCACCCTTTCTAGGAAGGCTAGATAAGAACAAAGAAATTGAAAAAATTAATGAAATGCTCAAGATGTTCAAGTAAGTGGAAATAAATATCCCATTGATCACCGCGCCCACCTCGATGGAAAGGTCTGTGAAATTTTTGAAAGAGCTATTCGCGAAGAAGGTTTGATACACTAATGCTACTAAGTTTCATGTCGGAGAGAATGTCTTGGTTGTTGTAAAACGGGACATGCCGTTAAAATACGAAGATCCAGGGATGTGCTTCATACCTTATGTGGTCAGCATGACCAAGATAGAAAAGACCATGTTGGGCATCGGGCATCAATCAATGCCATGCCCCTGACTGTGTAGAAGGTGCTCAAGATAAATCTCGAGAGACCTTCAAGGGTGAGCAACCAAATTCGGATAAGTCAAACGTCTAATCAGAAGGGATAGTCGAAGATGTCCTGGTCAAGGTTCATAACCTGATCTTCCTAACATATTTTTATGTGTTGAACATAGGTAACTCCCAAGTCAAGAAGTTCTTAATACTTCTAGGTTGTCCATTCCTTTAGACCGCAATGACGTTAATTGATTGTCACACGAGCAAATTAACATGTAAGTTCGACAAGGAGATAGTACCTTGACATTTACAAGGAGGACAAACACTCCACCGACATGGGACTAGACTTCGTGAGTGTATTGAACAAATGAGAAGAAATATTATACTCCATATACTTGTCCAGGCAAGTACGAGCAAATCATATATGTGGTGTGGAATGAACATGAATCATTAGATGAATATGTGATAGAGGTATTTCATGCTATAAAGTCTGAAGATAATGTAGCAAGGAACATTATACTTTTGTCAGTCTGTGAGAAGAGACTTACCCTCCTTGGTCAAGTTGCCTAAATTATAGCTGAAGGCAGTGGCGTATCCAAGATTTTCAAAACGGGGGTGCGAAAAATACATAATTATATAAAAGATAAGCTTTAAAAAAATATTAAAACTATTACATTGTGAAACATTGTTCAATTTCAAAGTCATATAATATCGAATACAAAAAGGAAAATACATAGTTATCTAATTTATTATTCGACGAGTCTTCATTTGGTGAAAGCGTTTGACAATATCCTCGTCGAAAACTTGTAGAAACAAGTCTCTCTAAATAAAAGTGACCAAAAAATCATTTAGAAATTGATCACCCATGCTATTTCTCAACTTATTCTTAACATAAGTCGTTCCCGAAAACACCCTCTCTACACTTGCAGTCGCAACCGGAAGAACCAACACCAACTTGATGAGCAAAAATACTAGAGGATAACTCACATGTCTTTTAGTTTCAACAAGCTTCATCGAAAGACAACTAACATCCTCTAAATTGTGAAACTCATCATCTCTTTTCATATCTTCCATGAAAATATCAAGTTGACATTCAAGAGCTATCAAATCAATGCTTGAAAATTCAAAAGGATAAAAAGTGGCAAGTTTGAGTATCTTTCCCTTATGAAAAGAAGAGAAGTCATCCTTAGGATTTAAGCAAGCCATGCATTTGGGCAACTCCATATTGACCTCATCAAATCGGTTGTCGAGTTCTTGAAGTAGTAAATCAAGTACTTGTATAAACACATCAACCCGGAAATGATGAAGATATGACGTTTGTTGAACAAAATGTCTTGATCTTCCTTGAGGGATATAGCAAGCCTCCATATTCGGAACAACAATGTTATTTTCATTGCAAAATGATATGACCCTATCCAAGTGATCTTCCCATCAATCTTGCCGCAAGTTTTGTAGCATGACTTTTGCCAAAGTGACAAACCTCATAGCATTAATAATGTCTTGATCCTTTATTTGCAAAACAAGACACAAATCACTAGTATACCCAAAGATAGTACACATTAATTTTGCCATGAAAATAAAATAAAATGACTCCAAAGAGTACAAAATGCCTTGAGCTTTTGCCTTATCATCAGAATTACCATTCTCCCCAATCATCACAAGAGCCTTGATAATTGTAGAATCATTTCTTGATTTAATCTCGTCCCGGTTTCAAGTTCACCACATTCCAAAGCTTCAACCACTTGTTGTGCTTGAATTTCTCGAATCATTTCTCTCCTCTTACAAGAAACTTCAGTCACATTCAACAAGATTGCAAGCATATCAAAAAGCCAAGCACACTCATTGCTCTTTTTAGCAATAGCTACAAGAGTTAGTTGAAGTTGATGAGCAAAGCAATGAACATAGTATGCACTCGGAGTATCATCCATAATCAAAGTTTTGAGACCATGTATCTCACCCTTCA
>JAYJMF010353508.1:0-10901 GCA_036873715.1 Salvia sclarea
CGTCTGAGCCTTCGCCAGAGGTGATTCAGCTGAGAGCTCAGGTCGATCAGCAGCAGGAGGCGTTGAACACCCAGCAGGAGGAGTTGGCCATCTTCAAGCGGCAGATGGCTATTCTTATGCAAAAATTGGGAGACAGTATAATTTAAAAAAAAATTAAAAAAATAAAATAAAATATATTTAACGACAGATGTAATTCCGTCGTTAGAACAAAGTAAAAAAAAATTAATATTATTAACGACGGAACATGTTCCGTCGTTATAAAGAATTAAAAAGGAAATACAATTAAGTTAAAATTAACGACGGCAATCTTCCGTCGTTATTTTGGCTAATTACAACGAGGATTTCCTTCCGTCGTGGTTTCCATCGTTGATGTTTAACGACGGAATATTTTCGTCGTTACCAGAGTAGACGACGGCCCCGTCAACGACGGTGACCTGTCCATCGTTAGTGCGTCGTTAAGCTATTTTAACGACGGATTAGCCATTTCTAACGACGGAAATTTCCGTCGTTAAGGCCGCCTTTTGTTGTAGTGTTTGTTTACTTTGTGTATTGGTAATTGGGTAAGATAAGTGACATAGTTAGGATTTTGAATTCATAAGTAGGACAAAATTATAAATATGAAAAATATTAGCATACATTTAACTAGTTTTATCCTATAGTATTTTTCAATTTTGAAATCATAAGTATTAGAATACAGAAAAAAAATTACAATCTCATTTATTATCGAGTCTTTGTTTGGTGAAAGACTGAAAGTAATCGTTAACATCATTACGAGAAAGGAAAATTCTCATTTCTCTTCTGTCTGTGTTTTAGAATTCAACCAAATGGGAGTGCATATGAATTTTCTCTTATAAATTTTAGTAGTTTAAATTTTAATCGATAGTTATAATTTTTAATTTATTGTTTTGGGTATAGTTGTACCCCCAATATCCATGTTGGATTCGTCTCTGGTAAGACAGATACAAAGATATAACTAGGATTTTGAAAAATTAAATGATTAAATAAATTCAAAAATTTAGTTGAGTTATCTATATTATTCTATACGTAAACATCACACTTTTTTTTTCGAGAATTATAGGCGAATCTATTACGCCTAACAAAGGCAGGATAATATTTTATTTATTTATATAAAAGCGGGAAAATAGTCGCACTCATGAGAGATTTGAACGCAAAATCACTCACAAAGAAATATATCCATCCACACAAATGGAAAATAGTCGCACGTCGGGTGAAAATTGAACTCAAAACTACTCCCAAAAAAGATTATTTTTTACCTCAATTTTACCACTTAAATTAGGTCTCCTCAACTATACATAATCATCACACTTAATATACTATCCATAAGAGATAAGTATCTCGAAATAGCATTGGCTCATATGAGTCAATAACATCGTCTCAAAGTTATTTGTGACTGTCCGCACACACAAATACACTTTTTTGTTTTTTTCCACATTTTGGATTTTTTACACCAATACTTTTTCTACACATAAAAGGCGATCCAAAATATATAAAATCTGGAAATTCAAATAATTATTTGTGAGTCTCAGAAAAGGGATTTCGACAGCTAGACCCACTTGACCATATAAACCACAATCAACAACACTATGTTAATTAGAGACAATTACAGTTGAGTTCTGGGGAGAAAATACATAATTAGATTGTTTTGAAAATTCTACCAAATGGTCCAAATCAATAGCAAAAAAATTGCCAGAACTGCACAATAACCCCAAGACTCAGAAAACAAAGTTCAAGAACAATCACACCCCATCAAGAAAGATAAACCTACAAATCAACAAAAAAAATTGTTAAAGAAAAACAATTTATGACCATCAAAGGCTCAAATAGAGGATGTTGGGGTCTTTTTATCTTGATTTTGTTTCTTTCTGAATTTTGGGATACATGCACTGATATGGTAAGTTCTTGGATCAATAAATTACTAAATTAATTGGTGGACGTTCTTGCTCGATTTTCATGTGTGAAATAGTGTGTGCTAGCAGATGTCGTCCGAGAAAAAATAAATACTAGTAACTAATATGTTTAGGTCTTATTGTGGTTCTAATTAATTGTGGTATGTTTTCTCCTAAATGTGTAATTTTACATAAACTGTTTTATTTATTTCACTTTTGCTAGCTATTACCGAAGAAAATTCAGCCAAGTTTGGAATGTCATCGTTAATTATATAGATGAAACAATACAATTTTTGTTATTGAATATATTAGGAATGTTGTAGCTGTAAAAAAAAGTAAAAGATTATATATATTATAATGCAATATTTCAAAAGTGTGGAAATTAAAACATGAATTCGAGAGTAAAAATTATGTCATTTGCACCGATTAAATGTTCAATATACCCTACATATCATTTGAAGAATCCGACTCATGGAATTGGGATGGGAAAGTGGCCAAATACAATCAACCGTGAATAAGTTTTTCCGTTGGCATATGACATCACAGAAAAATGTTTTGGAACAAATCGTTCTAGTATAGTAGTATCAAAGGGAGATTCCATTAACTAATCACAAGGGCTTGGTAGTAAAGTGATCCCCAAAAGAAATGTAAAGAGAAAAGCAAAGATATTTTGTTTCCTTGGCAAACTTTATATGAAGTTAAAAGGTTCGATGATATGTTGAAGCCGTCTTCCAAATTAGATAATAATGTTGATAAAGATAATAAACCCCACAAACACATGAGAGAGAGAGAGAGAGAGAGAGAGAGTTGCGGAAAGATGAGCAGTACATTTCATAATACACAAAGTTGATCCAAAATGGATAGATAAACCCGAATTTTACAAAGCTTTGCAACTTGCTTTTCATCTATATCAATATTTGTGCACGTCCGTTTTTGTATTTAAATGCAAATGGGTGCTTCGCAAAGTTCATTTTTGAGACTTTATAAGTACCAACAATTTAAAAGATATAATGTCTCAATAATTTATGAATTGTCAAAATATTTGGATAATTGAGCTTATAAACTAATAGAATATGGAGACAAAATTACAAGTTAGAGAAAATAGATCCTAATTATGGAAATAATTGAAGATAGAGGAAATTTGAATAGCAAATATCAATCATAACAAACCATAGTAGGATTATAAATTGTTGAAGCTTATTTCAGAGCTTATAAGTTATTTAGAAACCTATTTTGCTAAATACTTTTAAAAAAACTTATAACAATTTATAAATTATTTTGAGAAATTTAATAAGCTCGGACGAACACCCTCTTATTCATCTCAATTCAAGCCAAAAGATAGTTAATTTATTGAAAATTAGATAGATAGCATAATTATCCTTAGTCCCTCATTTCTAAATCCTCCTGAAGAACGTCATCACTTCTTATGTCCTTATTTTTACTCAAACATCTGATTATATAATCTCACATTTGAGCACATTGAGTGGTTAAATTCTCAAGGAGAGTTCTAAAGGAGGAATTATGAATAGAATAGATGAGATTTAAAGTGTAGTTATGCTATCTATCCGATCCTTTAAAGAGCAGTTATGCTATCTATCCCGTCCTTTATATACTGTGGGTTATATTCATAACTTGGGTGAAATTTCTGCATAAAAACATCACCTTGGAAAACTAATGACATCATTCTGGAAGCATTTGGTATTTTGGTATCAGAAATAGTTTTTTGCAGTTCTAGTGATATCGTTGTTAGATTTTCAAAATGCAATTAACACAAAAACAAAATGAAAAAGTTTAATTGAGTTCCAGACCTAATGTATTCTTTAAGTTGCAGACATGCTCAAGTGTCAGGCCTAGTTCAAGTTTAAATCGACCTTCAACTCTTGAATTTTCGTAAAAAAATAATTATATAGTCAGCTTATGCTTAAACTTGTAATCTATGTATTTAGCTTGGATTGAGTTCTTGGCAACACCACATTATCTTGATTTGAATGCTAAAAGTGCTAGAAAAGCTGATCATGCAACTCGTAGAAAATAAATAACTTATATTAATATTAAATTATAGAGTAGATACAGACGATATAACACAAAAGTGGGCACTTTAATAAACTTTGCTCAATTGACTAGACCACCACCAAGGTTCCGCGCAACTATTAAGTCTATTAGAACACAATATAGACTACAAAAAATCGATTCACATTCCCCCGCAGTAATTTTGACTTAATTTATGAAATCATTTGAATTTCTCCTCTCAAATTGGATCCTTCACCAGTAGAGATAAGATAAAATATTCAAATTATAGAAAACAAAAACAAGTGATTATAGTAAACCTCAACTTCAATATCTAATAATAGCGTCCTAGCAGACATCAATTTATTCTTCACAAAGAATACCAATTTCAAACAAATATACATTTGAAGACATCAAAAGCGTATCAAGAAAGAGTCATGGCAAAAGTGTTCATTAGAGAAACCCCTACTGCACAAAACATTGCACCACAGCAGAATGGAAGAAAAGACCCCACATTGCATATGATTATCACAACCAAAGAAAGATGACGAAAACAATCAGTTAACAAGAAACAAACAGACAACTTTGCAATCAAGAGTGACAAATAACAGAAACCATAATCATGATATGGCATAATAAGTAAGAGATCAGGAAGCTATTTGTGAGCAAGGACCACTAAGTAAGATCATCAATGAAATTTTGGCAATCTCTCTCTCTCTCTAAACAGTCATGGACATAGGAGAAATGGGGGCCATCAATGAATCACAACTGTTACCAATATAATGTAAGCCTAGTCATGTCATCCCACCACTACCCAATCTCACCATTAGGAAAGCTAGAACGAGTATCTCTGGTCCAAAGATGCTCTAAAATCTTGATATGGGGACAAATAAGATTCCTAGTTGGTCACTTTCATGATCCTCATCGTCCGCACTAAAGCCAGTGGGTGACAACACTTTCTTGGCCTTTCGCAATGCAAAAGGAGGTCATTTTAGGTACTCGGTCCATCATTTTGAAAGACATGTGCTGAATAACTAAAACATGAAGTTTCAGAGATAGCGAACAAGCACCACGACACTTTAAGGCAGATTTGAAATATTTTCAACGTAGGACCTGTAAGAGCTCATGCAAAAGGTGCGTGCCGCACAAATATATGAATACCTTTATCACCAACCCGATGGTGCTCAAGAATTTAAAGAGGGGCATCTGTGAGTACAAATTTTGTTCAGCTCGGTACAGGAAAAAAAATCAACTTTACAATTTTAGCAAGCTACTTTACTATACATACAAATCTCAGCGCTATTTGAAATAGTAGGTGATAAAGAAAGGACGATGTGATACTGTCATATTGATCTATGTCCTAGAGAAACACAACTAAAGCGAGGGAATCAAACATCCAAATTGACGTGAATGAGCACTGACTTGAAAATGCACCTAGAGTGTTCAAGAAAATTTTCGAAGGCATCATGACTTCTAGAATAGCGGAGGATTTTTGTCGGTTTAATGGGCATACCTAGATGCTGGCAACTGGTGGGAGTGACAGTGAATAGCATGCGATATGCATGCGTAGACCTTTGAGGGCAAACACCAGGACTCTAAATTTTACAATCAATATTTCTTAGTACATAAGGAAACAAAATAGAATCTACAAACATAAATAGACATGTTCCAACCTAGGTATAGTTCTTACATATCCAGCTTTCAAAATCTCACTAAGTCCTCATTATTGATGGTCACCACTCCTTCGCGTATGACAAAACATGGAAATTATGCATATGGAAATACAATGTTTAAAGGAGAATCCAGAAACCACAACTTACACATAAAGTAACTATAACAATCGACTAATTCATTTCTAAGCAAAGTAAAAGACGTAGCAAAGCCAACTTGGTAACTACTAGGATTACACTTATCTTCTTAGCTTGAGGATAATTCGGGCAACATCACTTGAAAGAAAGCTCAACTACAACGTCATAAATTTGAGTAATCGGTAATGCATATATAAGGCCTTACTTTGAATCACAAAACGGTATCTTGACAAACACAAAGATATTCAAGATTATATTCCAAATAAGAAAAATCAGGACATCTATAAATAGATCCTGAATGATTGACCTAGAAACTAAGCTAAATTGCATAATTGATGTGATATTTCTCCAGTCAACCATTAAATCACAGGGATATTGACAGCAAGAGATAAGAAATCCAATCTTCTGGAACCCATGATCCATCAAATGACAGGGGAAAATCACATGAAATCACAAATAAATGCTAAAACTTTCACATCATTAGCAGCGGTTACCTAATCAAGATCCTTTATAGTCTTCATTTACAATGGTTACAGGTGCATCGAGTGTGGAGTCATTTCCAGCAAAATTCTTTTTTTGACAGTATTTAGGCAGGGACAGAGAAGTGTTGCCTGATTGGGTTTTCATATGATACTAATGACAATTACCATGTGCTCTCTTAACCATCTCTGTATATTATTGGAATGTTGGGTTAGTGGTGGCAAAATGCCAGTCAGTTGTAAATATTAGTTAGATTTGAGCTCTTGGAGTTCGGTCATAGACTCATAAATGTAAGTGAGGTAATACTATCCGCACTGTAAAGAATTGAGTTCCTTACAAGAATTGAGTCCCTTATGAGAAATCACGGTCTTGGAGATAAAATGTCATGGTGGGATAACTCCTTAAATCCCGAGTTGCAACAAAAAGATTCCAAGATCCAAATAGAGCATCCAACACAAAAGTAAAACAGAGCAGGGGAAAATGAATTTCAAGAGAGACAGAAGAATTCGTTCAAGAAAATCTAATGGTAAATTATTAATACAACTAAACAGAACAGATACATCCTTCAAGAGATAATCGAGATCAAACACAAAAGAAATAAGAGAAAAATGTAATATACTGCAGACCCATGATCAGATGGTGTATTTGGTGAATAACTTTTCTGAAATGCTCACTACATAAAGGTGCTGAAAGCTAGTGTTTTTTAGATTTTTCTTTGAATTATTAGCAAGATGATGCCTGCACCGGCTAGAGCATGGAAGAAGACAATATCATGCAAAATACAAATATCACAGATGGGAAACTGATTGAGCAATATCTTACTAAAAAAACAGAAGATTGATGGAAGAGAAAAAGAGCCATAGACATGATCTACAAATGACCCAATGAGATACTCATATATTGTAACCTAATCCACAAACAGAAATAAACTGGTGTTAGTAACAGGGCATTTGGCATCAATCCCTTCCTTTAATAGTTTTATGCGGACAGTAGATCTAGGCACATCTCCATATCTAAAAGAGATGTATGGCATTAAAGATTGGGGCTTCTTTTCTTATAGAACAGAATTTCTCTTCATTGTAATCTAATGTACAGACAATGTGAAGTCATGGTTCAGCACCTGTATCCTCAACAGATTTCTTATACTCTGGCTTGAGCTCATAAGTACCTTGGTTTTGTCCTCTTTTATTGTATACGCAGAGCTCATTTAAAATCTCTTTCAAAAATTGCTGCAGAGAAAGATACAGAAATTTTTTCACATAAGCCTATAAAACACAGAAACAGAAAGCGTGAATAGATTAAGCAAAGACATACCGCAGGTTGATCAGTCTCTTGAACAAGCTGCTTGAGTGTCCAATTAGGTTGCCTCTCAAAAAGCTTAAACATTATATCTTCCAGCTCCCCACGATCCCTTCTAGTTCTTTTCACATCAGAACCCTTAACTGGAGCTGGTTTTTTCTTATCCTACAATGTTAGAAAAGTTTGGAATGAAAGAATATTCATGTGTAAGATGGAAACATGGAATGAGGAATAAGTTTACAACCAGAAACCAGAAGACATCACAATAGAATTTTCACAGAACACCCCTTCAGTTCATGATAAAAACTGAAATGAGTAGCATTAGTTGGGGATGTAAAGATCCTAGTTCCATGCAAATGGAAACTGGAGGGTTGGCTCGGTTGGTCAATAAAATACTTCATTTCCAGATCTCACATGGTGCTTCGACAACTTCAGAGTTCAGATAAAGCATTTTTATGAACTCTAAATATGTCATGAGACTAATAACAGACATCAAAGACGACTATGAACATCTAGAAAATTTGGGGACTCAATCAGATGCCATCATCCAAAGGAGAGAAGATCATTTCACATGTTAATGTTATTCTGTTCAGTTATGATTTATGAAACAAGTAAAAACAAACTAATTACTTTAGACGTCGACGTTATCAATCCCATCATTCCAGGCATGGGCCTCATGTGTACACCACGATCATTATTGATGACCTGATAAACATGAAAAGGAAGATGGATATGTCTTCAGTATGAATCCATCTGGAAACTAAAAGAGGCAAAATTGTAAGTTAATAACAGCTTCACCTGGATTTGTCTATTCTTGACCATGGACTTATTTGTCCTTTCGCGGCACATTTTTCTGTACTCTTCAATGTTTGCATGGTGGGGTTTCATATCAAATTTATGTTCCACTTTTCCTTCCATTGCAACTCTTCCTTTAAAAGAAAACTTTGTATTATATACACAACTGGCAAACAAAATAATTACTAATAAGTATATCCAAACCCTTCTGGTAAAAATACATATTTTTCTGAAGAAGATAACCATGATGCCATGACAGTGCATTAAATGAAACTGAAAATCCCATACTATATAAATGAAAGCATTAGGTTGTCCAAATACAATAACTAAAGGTAAAACTTTGAATAAGTTCTATACAATATAACAGAATCAATCTCTGGGCGAGTTATTATGCACATCAAAGAGATAAAATACTTACAAGAAAACTCTCTAAAAGGTAACCAGTTTGTTGTTTTTATACATCATGTTTCATGAGAGTACTAGAGCTACAAAATGTGGTCTTCCAGAAAAGAAACTAGAAAATGTGAAGGGAGACCTTCTTGTTGGTTAGTATTTCCTTAATTGTCATTTTGCTCAAAATTCCCAGTGAACCAGAAGAAGCCTTTCCTAGACGCATGTAGTATATAACTCATAGCAGCAGCAGCCAGTTTCCTTTAATACATCAGCATGTTCACAATCCAGGGTGTATACTCAACAATTAAGAATGAATAGCTAGGGCTCCAAGACCAATTCATCTTTACAATCTCATTTGACATATGTTACTAGCAGCACATTTTTAACCTTATATAGCAATCCACAGCTATTTTCGTGAAGAATACAACTCCAATACTGAACTTTTTCGTGAATCTAATAGAAAGAGAATCGCTACTGGGACATAAATCAGAAAACTACTCAAAGACAAGATTCAAGCACCAACAATAAGCAAAAGAGATACAGAGGCATTCATACTCCACAAACGAGTGGGGAAAGGAAAACAACATTAGTAAGTTGGGAGGAAAAATCCACCTTGAGTCGACTCGGAGAAAATACCCATGGGAACGAAATCCTTGGACATGTTGAGAGAGTAACTCTTGGGCATATTCGCAACCTCACTCCCAGCCATCTCCATAGTAAACTGAAACGGGCAGATATGATTAATTGGAACTGAAAACCCTAGCAAATTTTCCCCAATTCAAACTAGGACAGAAATTAACAACAATTACAAGAAAGAAAAGCACGCACACGCAAGGAAGGAGAGTAGGGAAATGCTTACTTGGGGAGCGGAGTCATCCGGCTGGAGGAGATCGAGAGAGACGACGACTTTGGCGATGGGCGGCGAGTCGACGGAGGCGGAGGCGGCGGCGGACTGCCAGGCCTTGGAGACGATCGGAGGGCACTTCATGAGCCATACCGATCGGTCGGCTCTGGAGGTCTCTACGGTGGTGTCGCCATTAGTGTAGTCGTCCTCCATAGACGGAATCCTCGAGTTTCTGATGAAGCGTTAGCGGATTTCGGTCTGCAACGACTGAAATTGGACTTTGCGGTGACGGGTCGGGTCACAATTGATCGATCGGGTAATTGGTTCTTCTACGATTCTTCCTTGTTTCAATTCTTTCAAGGTTTCAGTTTCAATCCGTGTTTATATATCAATCACCTATCAAAGTTCTAGCGTTTTCAGTTTTAACTAGATTTTGTTGGTCTTTTGCCTTTTTGTTTTTTGGTTATGAATTTGTGCCCTTTAATTCAATAAATAAAATTATGAAGGACGAAAAATAATTTTGTTTTTAACATGTTACAACATGTTTGGAATTTGGAAATAGGATGTGTTGGTTTGCTTTGGTGGATTTTAAGAAAGATGAATCCTGGGGTTACTAGTGTTAATTGCTTGTAATATGCAAACTTAGAAATTTCGATTTTTAAGGAGATAAAAAAACCACACAAGTACTTATTGGCAATGTGTCGAATCCAACCCAAATTCAAAATTAAGCATTGGATTACGGCAAAAAAAAAAAAAAGTTTATAAAGTTACGTTACGGTCAAAACAAGAAATTCAATAATCCATCGCCGCAAGGTTTTCAATGTCGAGCTCCAGCCTAGTTCTTTTTGTGCTATTGACATCAAAATTAAAATGTTGAGGGCTTTTAAAGTTTGTGGTGTGGAATGTACAACTAACAACCCTATTTTCAATTTCACCATTGGACATTTGTCGGTAAAGTAATTGAGTCGAATGTTAGCTGATGGAACTACTAACTAGGCTGTGTGGCAATTAAATTGGAATTTTCCTATCAATTAGATTTTTGATCATGCAACTGAATTAGGGGTTTAATAGTATGTGTATGGGTGAACGTGAGATCATTTGTAGTTGTTGGGAAATTATATGTAATGTAATGTATTGTTTTAATGATCCCAAAATTCCATGATGCATTGCCTTAGAATTTGTATAAGACTTACATGTTTTGGTTTTTAGAATAGCTAGTTACATCAAAGCTGAAGACTGAAGATCAAGACTGAAGATTGCAAGAAAGACTCTCTATTCGACTGAAGGATAAAATACTGAAGTATATGATACTGAAGTATGATATACTGAAGTAAGCAGCTTGAAGATACTGAAGTCGTGACTAGGTCA